>JAJPCS010000256.1:3209610-3234568 GCA_021164005.1 Willisornis vidua nigrigula | reverse complement strand
TTTCTTTTCTTTTCTTTTCTTTTCTTTTCTTTTCTTTTTTCTTTTCTCTCTTCTTTTCTTTTCTTTTTTCTTTTTTTTTCTTTTTTCTTTTCTTTTTCAGAAGCTTATACCTCAAGAAAAATATATTTCACAAAAATTGTGTAACATAACTTCCATACATTATTTTTCATTTTGTTTTTATGAGTTTGAGGAAAATACAGAAATATATATTAGTTTTCCAGAAACACAGATAGAAGAACTTGGTTGCCAAAATAAAACCGTAACATTTTTATTTTTTTATGTGCATAAAGGTATTTAATTTTAAAACATTCGAAGACCCAACCTTTGTGTAAGTGGAAAGAGAATATATGAGTTATAGACCTATACTACTTACAGACAGCGTAAATAGACAAGAAAATTTGCTTGACTTCCTGCTCCTCTGATAACATATTACATGAAGAAAGAGGAAATTGAATTTTAATTAATTAAATCTCATTTCTTACAATCAATACAATTTTATATCCATCATGTGATTTTGTATCAATATCTGAGGTATATATACTAAAAAATTTCCCAAAACTAAGTATCAAGAAGTTTTAATTTCCAATGTACTTATCTTTTACACTTAGCAAGTACTTATTTAACAGTTCTATGAACCACTTATTGGTCAATTAATGGACAATTAGAAGCTAATGAGTTAAATGTTATTTTTTTTTGCATGAAGAAATCTCGAATAATGATTAATAGAGCTTTAATCCAGTAGAAGTTGAGACTCAACTCTGCCATGATACTATATGATTTACATGAATGTTCCTCCTGAAAATGCAAAAAATGTTTCCAAAATTGAAAAAAAATAAAAAAATAAAAAAAAGGTTCATGTTTTATATTAGCAGACAATATTGTGAAAGAGTAACTTACAGTTTTAAGTTTGATATGTGGCAGATAACATTTCTACTAAATGGACAGAGTGAAAATAAGGGGTTTGTTATGTGTGTATTGGTGGAAGTATAGGACTTCATGACCCATACTTTGCCCTAGTGTACCCTTTATACAGTCAATTATAAAAGTGTTACTAGAAGTAATGTACATCTAAAAGTAGCAGAAAACTACCAGGAATTTTAATAACATAAAAACAATTTATTTGGAGGTTCGAGTCATTGCTAGGGCTAAGTATAGACAGATGACAATGTTAAAGGCTGCCTTTTTATCCCTTGTTCATTTAACACTTGGGTGTAATTGCTGAGTGTAGATGTGAGGATAGGTAAGCTTTTTTAGATTGCTAAAATCTTTCATATTCCTTCAGAAACTACAGTTTGGATTTATGTCACCTAATTTAAATGCTGAAAAGTTAAACATCTACAGCTTAATTAGCCATCTGACATTGCTTTTATATTCAATGTAGAGAAATAAGCACCCCCACAGTACAACTTCTCTGTCCCCATTTAGACACTTTTCTCAGAATGAGATGAAGCTCACTGCAAGGGTGTTTCTTTGACAAAATTATTTGTTCTGAGTGAGAAATAAGAACTTCTAGATGGCTATGTTATAACCAAATCTCCAGACTAAATTATTGTTCTGTCTCATGTGGGTGACAGTGCATAACACTGTATGCTAAATTTGGCAATTAGATTTTTTCCTAAAGGGAGAACAGATACATCTGAAGTCGACATGGAATGAAAAGTAAACCCAACTATAATAGGTTGGGTTCTACAGATGCTGGAAAAAAGAGGCTGAGCACTGTAGAGAGTTCAGAAAAAACCCCAGTATCTTTATTAACAAGAGTGACCGAATAGCAAGAACCCACAGAGAAGGGAGAGAGAGGGAGGGAGACTAAAGCAATAAGCCCAAATATGTAAGCACCCCAGTCATAGAGTTACTCATGTAAGGTTGCCTTACTAACTCAGAACCCCTTCAGGGGCTACATCTTCTAAACACTGGCACACAGCAGGCATCCTTGCTGTTCTTTTGGGGAAAGAACAACCAATGCCAAGAGCATGAGCCCTCTCATCCTTCCCATTGAGCCTCCTGGAGATCTCTGCCCCGCGGGGGGTGGGGGGTGGGGGGAGGGGTGTGAGATGAGGCCTCCACCCCCAGGAAGAGGTCACAGAACCTGCTACGCACTCTCGCTCACTCTTTCTTTCTCCTCTCTCTTCCACCTTTCCCCCTCCCCATCAGCTCCTCAACCAATAGGAGAGACTCAAGTAACTTTAGTTTATGCAAAGTCTGTCTTCAAGGATGAAACTTTCACTATATCAGCTTTTGTTTCCTAGAACTTGGCAGGAAAAGGATAAATCTTTTCACAGGTGGCAATGGCAAAAAAAGACCAAAATGTCAACAGTTTTTAATTCCCAACACACCAACTATCTTCCTCTTTACTGGTCCATGCCACTGTGAGCATAGCTACAGGAAATACAATGAGCCACCCTCTCCCCAACTCCTTTTTACTGCTTTTCATAGTTTCCAACACTGATCAGCCCTTGCAAAAGGATGAACAAGTTAATAAAGATTATATGTATTTGCTGTATGTCAAAGTAGAAAAACAATAAGAGTAGAGATGAAATTATGAGACACAGTTCTTATTTGCTAGACATAGTATGATAGTCTTTTTGAAAACAAATAATTTATTGGTTATTTCTTAGGTGTCCTGATCTCTCTTACTTTTAAGAGCTACCAGCCAATCTTCTATGTAATCATGACAAAAAATGCATGAGGAATAAGGGATAATCAACTAAGATAATAAGATTAAAATATTTTTCACTTAAAAAATTCATCACAAACACAAAAGGTTGCAGCTTCTTAAATGTACAAAAGTTTCTTAGCTTACATAGATGCATGCAAATATGTGTTCTGACACATGCATCCATGTACACACAAAGTTTGTCTATTCACTTAAATTCAGTTTAAATACAGAAACCTTAGTTAGGTTTCTCTGCCTAACAAGGTACATCTGTACTATTAAGCGCAGTGAGTGAGCTTCTGGCTGCCTATACTGCTGGATTGTTTGCTCCATTCCTCACTCTGGTTTGGATGACACTATCTAGCTTTCTTCAGGATAAAAGGATAGGGTGTTTAGGAGGTCCTATAAAGCAAGTAGCCCACCCACTTAGTGATGGCTGGTCTTGGGGTAAGGATCAGTCTTTGAGGTCTCTATTTAATAGTGACTGTAGTCCGGGAGACACTGTACTACACCTTTGTTGTGCCTGATACTGAGTTGTCTTAAAAGTTATATCCTAACTGAATGGCTTGACCTCCAAACTATGGTCTTTATAGAGAATTTATAGAGGTGCTATAGAGATTCCGATACCCTTCCACTTAAATTATTAACTGGTTCTTAGTGGTTAGCGTAGATACAAAACATCTTCTACACCCCTGCTGAAAGAAGTTATCATTTTTCTTTTTTTTTTTCATTTCTTCATCCATTTCTTTCTCATTTATTGGTGTCAGTTTGTCCCTGTTTCTCACTCAGCAAAAAATTCATTTGATGAAGAAAATAATCTTGATAAAAGTTTTATATAAAATATATATTTCTGCTATCAGTCTCTGCTTCAAAACATCACTGTAACAGCATGACAGAAACAGAGATTGAGAAATTCCCAAGAAACTCTAATGTTCAAAAACTGTCTGACTGATCACTATATTTTTGAAATCCATTATCTATTTATAATCGGTCAGACTCAGTACCATATATTCACTTTTTTTTCATGAGGGGCATTAATTTTTAAGTAGAAAAAAAAAGATGTCATCTCCAATTATATTAATTTATCTCCATGAGAGTAAAGAGATCTTTCTTTGTAGTTTACTCTGATAGTTAGATATTCAACTCTCTTTTCTAAAGAGGAAATGTGAGTGCATAGCAAAACTAATTATAGTCCATAGACACTATCCTATGGCAATTTTTATTATTCATGAACAAAAAGAATGCTGTTTTGTTTCTACTAGGAAGTGGTTAGGAAGATGCAAGTGCCATTAGACCTGGAACAGGCATGAAGATGATTATATTGGTATCAGGATGTCTGTCAGGGTGATGTCCCCTTAACCAGAGAAAGCACTTTTGCATCTCTCCCACCTCAGTCATCCTGATGATAAAGCAGATCATCTGATTTATATCCTGGGCAGAAAATCAGGTTTAGTTTATTGACCTGATTTAAGGTCATACAGTTAAGGCTGCTTAACAAGTACCCCTGAAAGCATTGATCACAACTTGTATTTTTTGTTTACTCTTTTTTCATTTCTTAATTCTTTTTTTTCTCTATCGTCATAAGTCTACTCCCAAGTAAACAACTGACTTGTAATTACTGTTTCTCTTTTGAGTCCAGTTAGCTAAGTACATAACAAGAAATTCTGATACACTTGCTACAGTCATCTTAGTTTTATATGGTACCACTGGCGGGATTTCTGGCTTTGGGAGATTCCACTCCCCAGAAGACCCACAGTGCTTCCCTCAAAGCTCAGCTATCTCTCACATACCGTCTCCTGGATCACCTGTATGACCCCATCACCTGTCATAGGGTAATCCGCAATTTCTTTTAGCTTCTTATTCTGCTATTTGTTGTTTCCTATGCCATGTCTGGCAGTTATACATGCGCTGGTCAGATAGCTTAAACTCAGGTCAGAGTTTCAGCAACAGCCTAATTTTCTGCTTTCAGGACAAATAATGCTACCATATTGATCATACCTGTAGAAATAAAATGCCAATGGGAATTTGGTCAGTTTAATGGTCAGAATCCAAGTTTTCTTAACTATTTTGTTTTGGAGGAAACATCTTCAGTGGTGGGTGTATCTACTGCTCTTTTAAGATCTCTGCCTCCTGATGTAAGATCTTTAATAAGACCAGGATAAAACACCTTCACTCAAAATATAAACATGTATTACTATGCAAATCTAGTCTTCTAAGTGAACAAAAAATTATGTTAGGGTTTCATTTTAACAGAGGAAGGGGAATACAAAATTGCATTTGTAATGAGTTAAAATGTAAAGGAGTCAGTATCAAATCACAGAAAAAGTCCCAGGGAAGTGTATTAAATAATTTTCCCAAACAAAATAAAGTGATCAAACCAAGAAAATTTTTGACTAAAATACTGAGTGGGAAGGCTTGAGCCTCTGAGAAACAAAGATCTTTCTTGTTGTATGTATGAGTCCTCCTGTATTCAGAATTTGTACATTATTTGGAAGTATCAGAGAAGAATTCTGAACTCCTCATCAACTTTGTATGAGCAGCTGTAGTACCCCAATTATTGTCAATGGCTTTGATGCCTCAAATATTTGATGCCAATAAAATACATACAATTCACAACAGATACTGAAATCCTTGTATAGTTTAGCTTTGCTGAAATGTGCATTTTAGCAAAGGGTTAGCTAATAACTATGTTAAATAAACTTAAAATACTTTTAGATCTATCTGAATAGACTTAAACTATCCTCCTTCATTCAATCCACAGCAGAGCACTATAGCAAAAAAAGGACATGGAAAAGAATTCTTGACTCAAGGACCAGCAGAATAGCAGTACCTGACCCACATGAAAAAGACTAAAATTTGAAAGCCCTCCCAATCACTGTTCCTAATAACTCAACAGCATTTGAATAACTACTGTGGCAGGTTATAGGTAAAAGTGAAAGAATTTGCCAAAATGAAACTAATCCTGCTAGATTTTAGCCTATTGCAAGTCTATCTGGCAAATCCATTTTAAATGGTAAGCAGTTAAATTACAGCAGGAAACACAGCTGCACTACTTCTTCTGAGTAGTTTTCTGTCACATGAATTGGCAGGAGGCATATACATAGGCATCTTCAGGATATCGTCACTTCACTACATTATCACTTATTCCTTGTCAGTCTTCTGATAGATAGCTCAGTATAAAGTGAGGAACCCTTTCAGTTTGAACTTGGTTTGAACTAACATTATGTTATTAATTGTTTTCACTACATTTTCATTACATTAACAGAAATATGGGTGAACACTGAAGTAGGTCAGCAATATGTCTATGTTCCTGTGGCTAAAATTGTCTAAAGACCACGCCTTCTGTCAGACCAAATGCTTACATTTTAATTCAAAAAGTATTGAATTTCAGTCCTAATAAAGTTATACTTCTATTAAAATTTCTATTAACTTTTCTCACATTAACATAATTATAGCTATATTAAACCTTAATAATGAAAACAAATCAAAAGCAGCCAACTTGGATAAGACATTTCAGCTGCAGACCAAAATCATGAAAAAAATTATATACTAACAAACTCCTTTTTTGGTTCATGCAGCACATGGTTATGTACCAATACATAGGTGATTAGGACTAAAACCCTACAAGAAAACCCCCAAACCTTTTAATTTTCAGTGAACTCACCAGTAATTCTCCAGAAAATTAACTAAAAATAATTACTGTATTGTGAAATTTACATTTTTATACTCTAGGAAACATAATGAGATTTGGCTGATTGGTTTATCAAGTAAATAAGATACTGATAATGTAACTATTTGACTACTTGCAATCAATTGTCAGTATTAGTCTTAGTAAGTGGGAGAAACGTCATAAAGTTTGTATAATCCATTCACATGTAGTTCCTTTATTATAAGCAAAAATCCTTTCTTCTTAAACAGACTATGTTTGTTTTGAACATGAGTAAAGTTCATCAGCGAGCTGAATTGTCAACAGCTATCCTGGAAGACTTATAAATTATTTGATATATACTTGGTAACGATTCAGTTATTATGAATAATAAAATAAATTAATCAAGCTTCAATACTATGTGCCTATGCTGATACAAGAAATCAGTTGCCATTAAGAGAAAATATTCATCAGTGGTAAAACCATTATTTAAATTGTAAATTAGATTTCACTGTATCTATTGATTACAGTGGATTAAATTATTTTAGAGGAAAATATTCTGCCTGATATGAGAGCCTGCCAGAGACAAGGCTGCCATATCCTCATGCCCCCAAGTCCAACCCATAACTGGGCTGATCACATATTCTTAACAGGCATATGTACGCAGAGTAAAGTTATCCAATGCTTACTTACACATGTACATGTCTGGAGACATGGGTCAGAGACAAACACACAGGGCAATCACACAAACACAGGCGGTACCAATGGCCTCATCCTGCTCCCTTCTCTGTGAGATAGAGCTTCTGGGCTCAGCCCTTCAGTTTGCTCAGTATTTGTTCCCAGATTTCAGTCCCTCATCTTTCTGGGACTTGAATATAGAAGTCTATGAGGCTACAACCCCACTCCAGTCACTCACACACTGCATTTGACTTACACCACAACAAACACACATGCACACACACACACACACACACACGCACACACACACAGAGTCCCATACGAAAATGTGAGTTGTAAGGGACCCACAGGGATAATCAAGTCCAACTCTTAGCCCTGAACAGGATCATTCCCAAGAGCAAAACCATACAGCTCTTCCAAACCAGATTTCTTCAAGAAATACATAATGTCTCTAATTACATTCCCAGCACATTTAATTAAATTGTTCTTGATTTCATTCCATCTGCAGTCTCAAAGGGTTATACCAGCTCAAGAATATTTGACAGTACTCAGCCAAGAAGGTACCTGATTTTAGTACATTAACCTTGTCACTACTCACTCTATGCATAGAGATACTGTCTTCACATAATGACAGAACATTACCGTACTTCTAACTTCAGCTGAAAGGCTATGGATCAGTAAATCTTGTCCCACTGCCTTCATATATCCCATGTCCTACTGGGATGTATGAAGAGGTAAAACATTTATCTGACTTATGAACAAAAGAGCAGAAAGAGAAAGAAAGAACAGAATCACAGTGTTTGGTTGTGATTAACACATTATTGGCTTAAAGTCCACCCATTCTGATTATAAGGTCAAAGAAGACTGAAATTTTGTAAGATATAATAAATTGAGATGGTAGTGATATTAAACTTGGAAAATATTATCCACAATATTTGAGGAAGCTTGTGGAATTTCCCATCCAGCTTGCCATAAGATCCTCATCTAAAATGAAAATTCAAATTTTAGTTCACTTACAGGCAAAATCAATTAACTCTCCAATTCATATGCATGTTTTCTTTTCCCCATACTTAGTATGTGTGCCTTCTTATAATCTCACAGTATCACAGAATTACGGAACATGCTGACTCGGAAGGGACCTACAAGGATCATTGAGTCCAACCCTTGGCCCCACACAGGACAATTCCCAAGAATCACACTGTGTGCCTGAGAGTATTGTCCAAACACTTCTTGAACTATGACAGGTTTCCTGTTCTGACCACTCCTCTGTGGACCCTGTTCCAGAGCACAACCACTCTCTGGGTGAAGAACCTTTTTCTAAAGATCCAACCTAAACCTCCCCTGAGACAACTTCAGGCCATTCCCTCAGGTTCTGTCACTGGTCACCACAAAGAAGAGATCAGTTCTGCCCCTAATACTCCCCTCATGAGGAAGTTGCCGACTGCAATGAAGTCTCCCCTAAGTCTCCTCTTCTCCAGGCTGAACAGACCTAGTGACCTCAGCCGCTCCTCATGCGCTTTTCCCTCAAGGCCCTTCACTTTCTTTGTCCCTTATTTCCTCAAAGAATAATTTGTCAGCATCAGCATCCTGGCTTGGAGGTCTATAGCTGACTCTCACAATGACACCCACTTTATTTGTTTGACTCTTGATTCTTACCCAGAGGCTCTCAACTGTGCCATTTCCAACTGTGTGCTCCATACATTCTAACCCTTCTACTAGGTACAACACCACCTCTCCATCTCTTCTACCCTGCCTATCATTCCTGAGGAGACTGTTACTGCATCCAACAGAGCACTCCAGTCACAGGATGCATCCCACCAGGTTTCACTTATGTCAGTGATAAGAAATCTCTGGGGTGGGGATAAAGTTCTGAGATCTTCTTGTTTGTTCTAATGCTGTGTGCATTAGTGTAGAAACACTTCAGGTGTGGTACATTAGTGTGGAGGTGACTGTAAGAGCATCCCTTAAGGAAAGCAGTTTAGAGTTTTCCCTTAAAGAGAAGAGAGCTACCTGTAGTGTGTGTTGGGTTCTGTGACCAATGAGATGTTTTGGTGAATGTGAGGTGAATGGGCTAGCCAATAATATCATGACATTCTGGATGTCAGAGAATATAAAAGGTATGGATGCTACTGAGACTAGAACTATGAACTACTACTACTTCTACTACTACTACTATGAACTACTACTGTGATCTGTGAGCTGTGAGGAAACTGTCTGGAAACACTCTCTTAGCTGAATCTCTCCTAGATGAAACTATCTTGAATAAACTCTTGTAAGCCTTCAGATCAAACCTTTAGATGCCTGCTGTGCCTGAGCTCTTCTGACCATCATTCACGCTGCCCCATTGCTCAGGATAAGGGTAACCCCAATAAATGGTGACCCTGATAAATGGTGATCCCCGATGTGCCCCAATACATTAGGTCATAGTTTCATTTTTAAACATTCTTTGAATGCAAACTGTTTATTTATTTTCTTATCTGATGTTTGATTCAAAAAAATCTCCTATCTTGCTTTTAAAGATTAGTTTATCAGATTATTAATACAGATAAGCAGATATTTATTATAACAGAACTTATAGAGAAGTTTTTTGAATTCTTTATTACATATAATACTAAATTCTACAACCACAGATGTGCCAACAATTCACAGGTTGTCTCAATGGATTCTTTTCTATTAATTGCATTGCTTCTTATTCCTTCCTTATTTTTGGAAACTGAAAAATATGATCTTGCATCTTGACTTCAGGTTCACTCTTCGGTGAAGTCTTGTTAATGCAATAAAATGTAGCTGTAACTTTGTATATGTTCAAGGATATTGTAAACCAGAACAAAAAGAGACATCATCTTACCTAACTGATTTTTTTTTTCATTGCTAAATGATAGAAACTGTGAAAAAATTTAAATAATATTCTGCTTCCAATTTTAAGTGTTATTGTTTGATTTGGAATTTTGCACTGATAAAAATAGTAAAAGAGTAATTTTACTTTAAAAGAAATATTTTTTCTATAAAAACATCAGGATCATATTATGTAGTCTGAATGAAACATTATTAGACAAATTACATATATATTTTAGCATACATGTGTCTTATTCAACTACAAAAATTTTCATAAAGATAGTTCTACTTACATTTGTCGTATAGTGAGATGTGCTAAATAATTAGGAAAAAAAAGCTTTGCATTCAAATAGATGGAATAAAACAGTTCCAAATGCTTCATTGAAACTAGCCAATTTGCTAGAACCAAACAGAAACTAGCATTTGGAGAAGGAAAAAAAGTAAAGACTTATGTACAGTGTTGTCTTTAATCTACACTGCAGCCCATTGTGTCCCAAGGCAAAAAGACAGACTGAACATACGCAGCATATGCTGATAATGGCAAACTTATGTCTCTGCTAATAAAAGAGAGGTTAAATGTCATGATATTCTGGAAAATACTATGCATATGTCCTTCATTTTTATTTTAACAAAACTAATTCAAGCACCTCATTTTACTGGAATGACATCATTAAAGCCGAAAACTATTGCATTCTCTACAGATTTCTGAAGGCAGAAATGAATCACACACTGGGGTTGAGTGTCCCTCATGTTCTGGGGAAAGATGAGCACTACTACATCTATGAGCATATAAACATACTTTCTATACCTCCACATATACACCATGAAAAGAGTAGCAGAACTTGGGTTAAAAGTATTGTGATCTAGTCTTCTTTGAGGGGAGCAAGAAGGTCATTGTGACAGAGTAGGATTTACAGCTCACTTAGAATATCACCCACATAGGAAAGATATAGTATTCATACTTGTGTGATGAATGCAAACCCCTCTGTATCAACTAAAAAGAAGTGTCAAACAGGTGATTCTGGGATCAATTCTGATGATTTGAGATATAAGACTAGGGATAACAACAAAGTCTTACAGTTAAAAAAAGTCCTGTAATCTGATGTTGAGGACAAGAATGCTGGACAACAGGAAAAATAAGAATAAAATAAAACACTAGAAAACAAAAGAAAAAAAAAGAACTAAAAGGTGAGATTACCATGTGTCTTCAGGGCTCAAGCAAAGCAAAACAAAAGGTCTGACAGTAGAGAAGGTATCATCCCATCTGTGGTAGCTTTTTATTGACCTAATGTTCATATCAAGCTTTATATACTGGGTATAAAATGAATGTTATCTTGCTGGCCTTATAGAAATGTACAGAGATTTAAATAGAAGCTGTGAACTACAGTTATTGCACTAGAAATATGGGATGCTGAAAATAAATTCAAGATTATTTCTTTCTGGAAGAAAATAAACTCTTCAGATCACATTTACAAGTGTGATTCTGAAGAGGGCAGGCATCTGGAAGAAGAAAACATGCCAAGTTATTGGCAGGTATTCCAGGTCACAAGGCATGGGTTCTGAAAATCACTGTGAAAGGTTGTGCTTAGTGATTTCTTTATCACCAATAACACTTTAATGTCAAGAGTCAAAAGATGCAACATCCAGAATTCTGAAAGGGCAGGAGCAAAGTAGAATTTCATTCAATTTGTCCCCTTGTCAATCAACCAAAAACCTATCAACTCCATGGTCTCAGACTCCCTCAATTATTACCTTTATTAAGTATTTAACTTTACTGAGTATGTTTCTGCATGTGTTCCAAAAGTGATGATAACCATGTGGGTTAAAGGCTGTAAGAGACATACAGACGTTAATAACTGTAGCAAGGCAGTTCTGAACTTATATTAATTACTCAAAGTATTTTCCTACAGAAGAAATTATGATGGCCACATCATAGCTGGTAGTAATTAGGTATATTTTTGTGTTTGGAATTGTGAATTGTTTTCTGTTTCAAATCTTCCTTCAGTACTTGCAATTACTGAAAGAAATTGTAACAGGACAGCATGAGTTCATCTGGAACCCATATTAATTTGATGAAAAATTCCAAACTGAAAAGACTTTTCAAATGGATAGCTAGTATCAACATAAATTATTGATTCTATCAATCTTACTAGTAAAACAGGCAGAAAATAATAATTGGATTATGGTATTTATTATGAATGACTCCTAGGTTTTACATCCTGGATAGATTATTCTTAGGGTGATTTTTTTTTCCCCTTGAAGAATGGGTAGCTCCATAATTCTTTTCTGGAAGTTTCATTAGATACTACTGAATCAGGTTTTATAACAGTTTTCACCACTGATAAAAAATACAAATGGGTTGTTAAAGTAGTACAAACCACTTACCTCTAAATACTGGGAATGGAATATGATGGAGAACTCTCTACTGAAGTTCATTTTTCAATGGCAGGTAAAATTCTCCTGTTCCAATTTATTCAGACTTATTCAGTTGGCTAAATCCATCAGAGTAAATGAAATATTAATTTAAATAACTAGAAATTAAAAGATTTTATTTTTTCCATTAAACTCAATAAGTCTTAGTCAAAACATTGCACAAAAAATATGATATAAAAAAGTGTTCTTAATTATATTACACTATAAAGGACAAGACATAGGACTAATTTCTCAATTCAGTTTTGTTTCCTTGTTTTCCTTTTGACCTTAAATAGCCTTTGCAATTACAGCAATAAAATTCACTGAAAAGAATTTTAAAGACATTTTCTGAAAACATATCATTGATACCATCATATTGTAAATGCCAGCACTGAACTTTTTACTGTATTCCTGTAGGTCCAGTGAATGACATCTTCTGGTTTATAACCCTCAACTAATTCATCTAATGCTATCTATATAATAACTATGCTTCTGTTTCGAGCATTTTTCAGTCAGATTCCAGTTGTTTCCAGCTCTATGTTTTTCTTCCTCCTGTGCATCACTGACAACCCCTCAACATTATGTAAGTGCCATGCAAGCCAAAAGAGTGTTGGAGCCAAACAAAAGAAAGCCATGTCCCCATCCAAATCCTGATTGTTTCATACATTCCAAAAAGTCAGGAGCAAGTTAGATGACTACAGTGAAATTTTCAAGGGGCAAACCTTTCTATCTTTATGAGTCCAGGTCCTGTTTATTAATATTACTATAAATCTTGAGGTCTTTGCAAATTTTTGCCTAAAAAAAAAATTAGGTTTTTTGTTGTTCTTTTTTTTTTTCGCTTTGAAAAGAACCCTTTCACGTTATTTCTTCTAATACCTGATTCAAAGACCGAGCTACATTAGGGTGCTCAGTGCGTTGCACAGTCAAATACCTCACACGCAGTTTGGTAACTGTCAAGAATTACTTAATCTCTCAATCCACTGTGTAAATTCCTGTTGATCTAGCTCACTAAACAGTTTACCTTTGTTTCCAGGAAACATGTGGACTCATAGTCAGGTTGTATACTGGGACCCTTTGATTTTAATTTTGCATAGCAGCTATATAGCCCACCAGTCCCGAGATGGTTTTATACATGAGTATTAAATACACCGGCAGGACTCTGTATTTGCTGAACTTAAGCAGGTTCCTGCAGGTCCAGTATTCCAGTTTAATAAGATTCCTCTGAATGACATCCCTATCCTTCAGAATAGCAGCAACACTCCCCCGACCTCAGTGAAGTGTTGCTCACAAATTAGCTAAGGATGCAGTTCATCCCATTGCTGAGGTTGCTGAGGAGGACATCACACACTTCTGAGAACAATTCTGGCAAATGGCATCCTCAACTTTTCCCACTAACAGTCTAG
Organism: Willisornis vidua nigrigula; assembly: GCA_021164005.1. NCBI lineage: Eukaryota > Metazoa > Chordata > Aves > Passeriformes > Thamnophilidae > Willisornis > Willisornis vidua. The sequence goes on along the minus strand of JAJPCS010000256.1, from coordinate 3,220,938 downwards.
TAGGTCATCCATTCAGACTACATCCGTTTAGTCTCCTACAGGTGACTATATCTGCAGTAGTCTTGAACTCAAAATAAATGCTGCGCAGTGTTCTCCCATCCTCCACGGAACCAGTGACCTGGAAAGGGTCAGAGTAGACATGTGGTAAGACACTGGTAAGGCAAGCAAACACATAGCCCCTTTTGGAAAAAAGAGCTTTTTTATTGTTCCCTTACATCAACCACTCCATCCAACAATGGGTTAAAAAATTTACTTTCTTTCTGTTGTCAGTATATATAGAAGCCATTCTCCTTGCCTATCACATCCATTATGAGTTTCACCTGCTAACCCAATTCCATCTCTACATTTCCAGAAATGCTTGTTTACTCTTTGGTATTTTCCAACTCCCATTCTTCCTTTTAAAGTTCAAGATTGGTCCTTGTTTGATTAAGTCATCTCCTGCAATCACTGCCTGTACACCAGTATTAACAGGTCTTGTGCAGTATGGATGCTAATCAAATAGCTCTACTGAGCAACCCTGGCATTCAAAATAACTTCTAAAGGACTCCACCTAACTTAATGCCAAGGTTTATTCCACTACTTGTTTTCCTCACTTTCGTAATGTAATGGTTTGGCCCATGGCTTCCCCAGTAACCACTGTATCCAAGGAAGCTACAAGTATTCCACACGTGTCTTCCACGTAGCAGGGAGGGGAGTGGTTTTTTTAGTCTCCTCTCCTGGCCGAGGAGCTGGTGGGAGGTGGTTGGAGTCTGATCCCTCCGGTTGTTGGTGGTTCTCCTGTCCTGGGTGAGATTGTTTCATGCCTGTTCCCCTTCTTTGAGGTTTTTAATTATGTCTGTGTGATTCATTTGGTTTAAGTTTTTCTAGTTTGCTTTTGTTAGGTTGGGTTTGTGTCTTCCCTATCTTCACTCCCCTTCTTCCCTTTCTCCCTCTGCCCTGGGGGTGGGATCCTACGTACTGTGTATGCAGTGTGATTGTGAATATTAGGAAATATAATTTATTCTTTTTATTCAGTTCAGTTTCTTTTGACTGCGTTTCTTTTCACTTTCTTTTTCCTTGCCTTTGCTGGGAAGTTTCTGGGAGGGGAAGGGGGGCCAGTCCAGGGTTGGTAACAGCTAAGCCAAACCTGCGACACATAAAGATCCTACTCTCTTGGGATGACTGTAGATGCTGTAGATGCAGTTAAAAAAAAAATGCACTGACCAGTTTTCCTATATTGATGAGAAGCAAACTCAGAGGACTACTTCTCCTTGATAATTTATCCCAGCACTTATTGACAGAAAATTTTCATCAGAGATCTCCTGGACTATTTGCATCCTAACCCTTTTAGCAGTTGTTAACATGGTTAGAGTCCCACGTAAAAAATAACATTTTCAGTTGGGTGATGTCCTCCAGTTGTTTCAGCAAAACTTGTCTGCCTCATTTTTTTGATTGGGCTGCCTATATCCCTATCCCCTCTGATCCCAGCTCAAAAGCTCCCAAGACAGTTCCATGTTATAAAAAAGTTCTTGCATGTGAGATGCTTCCTTGGGTAGAGTAATCCTTGCCTTTTCCATAAAGAGTTTAGAAGCATTTTATAGCCATATACCTCACTCCAGAAGTGCAAGCATTTGTTCCACTATGTTGCTGTGATTCCAAAGACATCATAATTCCATAATTCCATAAGTCTGAATGCAGATTTATGGTTATCTCAAGTTTTATTTATCCACTTTGTCTTTTTCAGTTCTTCCTCCAGTCTTCAGCTTTTCCACACCAGTTTCCTTTCATTCCTATTTGGTAGATGAATTCTTCTACAAGCAGCTGGAGGATGTTTCAAAATCACCAGCCCTTATTCTTGTGGGTGAGTTGAACCAGCCGAATATCTGCTGGAAGCTCAGCACACCACAGAAAAGGGAGTCTAGGAGGTTCCTGGAGTGTATGGAGCGTAACTTCCTGTTGCAACTGACAAATGAGTCTACCAGAGGTGAGACCCTACTAGATCTGCTGTTTACAGACAGAGGAGAGCTGGTACGAGATGTGGTGTTTAGAGGCTGGGATACAGTGGCCACAAAATGATGGAGTTTTCCATATTCATCAAAACAAGGCAGATATCAACAAAAACTCTACCTGGACTTACTGAGGGGGTAAGGAGGGGAGAGGAAAACCTCTATTCCTTGTTGGACATGGGGGAGGACATAGTTACCAAAGACAAGGAAAAGGGTGAGGAACTTAATACCTTCTTTGCCTCAGTTTTCAGCAATAAGACATGTCCTCCTGAGGACAACTGGCCTCCCAAGCTGATAGACAGGGATAGGGACCTGAATAGCCCCCCTGTAATGCAGAAGGAAGGAGTTAGTGCCCTGCTGAGCCACTTGGATCCTCACAAATCTATGGGATCAGATGGGATCCAGCCCAGGGTGCTGAAGGAGCTGGCAGAACAGCTCCCCAAGCTGCTCTCCATCATTTATCAATATAGAAGAAAAATTAACAAGAAAATGTTCACCTCCCTAGATAACACAGTAGGGATGGTGGCAAGGCCTAATCTTGGTAGAGGCAAGGCAGCGGGTCCCCATGGGTCCAAGGCAAAGATCAGAAGAGGCAGAAGCTCCACCTCCCTCTCTTTTTATACTTCTTGACACTTTTTGATGATGTCAGATGATATGAAATACCTCTTTGGTTGCTTAAGTCAGGAGATGCTTGTCCCTTCTAATCTATGTCACATCCTTTGGGCCTGCTGAATTGGGCCTAGCCAAGGCCTAGCTGAAACTAAAGCCAAAACTACCACAGCTTATTAACAGAAGTCATCTACAAATGTAAACCTGCACTTAGATTTTTATGTATTTCCTTAGAATTTTTAATGTGGATTTTTTTCCCACACATTTCCTTCCTTGCATCTTTCAGATGTCCAGAAGTACTTTCTTCAGAGATGACAGTTCCAAAGTTTAATTAGAAGCACCCAAGGGATTTTTTAATTCCATCCTTAATTGAAAGTCAATTAATTGCCATCCATCACTTTACAAAAGCAGAGTATAAAACCTTCTACTGTTAACTGTAATAAATAAGCAATCCTTCTTCTATGTGAACTATCCTTAAAATTTAGACACTTAAGAATTAATTTTAGATTGCAGAAAACGTGAGCTGTCTAAACAGTAAATAAGGAAAGACACATTCATAGAAACAATGACTACAGTCCCAAATTCTGAATGTTCAGGGAGATAACACTCTTAAGGTGCTTAAAGTTAGGTTTAATGAAGCTAGAACTCAGTATAACATGATTAGCAAATTGTAAGTTTGTTTTATAATAGCAGAGATTACAAAAAATAAAAAAAAACCAGAAAAAGAAAGCTGAAAGCATCAGTACATCACTGTAATGGTTTGGCCCATGGCTTCCCCAGTAACCACTGTATCTAAGGGAGTTACAAGTATTCCACACGTGTCTTCCACGTAGCAGGGGGGGAGTGGTTTAGTCTCTTCTCTCCTGGCCGAGGAGCTGGTGGGAGGTGGTTGGAGTCTGATCCCTCCGGTTGTTGGTGGTTCTCCTGTCCTGGGTGAGATTGTTTCATTCTTGTTCCCCTTCCTTGAGGGTTTTAATTGTGTTTGTTTTGATTCATTCGGTCTCTTTAGGTTGGGTTGGTGTCTTCCCTATTTTCTGGCTAATCAGTCCCCTTTTTTCCCTTCCCCTGTCCCCTGGGGGTGGGATCCTATGTACTGTGTATACAGTGTGGTTTGTGAATGTTAGCAAATATAATTTATTCTTTTTATTCAGTTCAGTTTCTTTCGAGTGCGTTTCTTTTCAGTTTTTTTTTTTCCTTGCCTTTGCTGGGAAGTTCTGGGAGGGGGAAGGGGGGCCAGTCCAGGGTTGGTAACAGCTAAGCCAAACCTGCGACAATCAGGAGTTAAAAATCTTAAGTAAACAGTTAAAAAGCAAACACATTATGTGAAAAATGGTTTAGAAATACAAGTTCTCACACAATAGAAAAAAGCTACCTAAACAAGTTTTCTGTGCAGAATGAAAATAATTAAATAATTTCTACTGCTGTGGTGTAATGGAATGTTACAGAGGAAGTAAATTGCATTTTACTCTTATTTTAAGTTATTTTAAAGTGTGCTCATTAAGGCTAAATGATAACACTAAAGTACTAATATTTACAGAAGAGTATAAAGAAATCAGAGTCTCAAAGAGAGGTAAATGTTGGAGTTACTTTCAATGAGTAATGTCTCTGTAATTAGCTGGATATTTCTTCATTTTACTGTTATATTATTCCATTTTTTTGCCAGTAAGCTCAAACTAAATTGCTAGTATAACTCTAGTAAGTTTTGAATAAACGTTAGATTTCATATATTTTTATAGGTTTTCTCATTTCCAAACAAGTGCTACTGATCTGTTTCAAGTTTATTGGTGTACGAAGATTACAAACTGTACTCTACTATGAGTTTCTATCTGATAGACTGTATTTTCCAATTGTATGTTCCATTAGAAAATGTCGCAGTCTTGGTCTCAGGAAGGGGACCAGACCAGCGACAGGGGGTTCTTTGGACAGCCTGCTGAGCTGGTGGATTGCAGCTGCCAAGGCTTCAGGTTGGGTTCACCCGCCCCACGACCCACAAGGGAGCGACGCAGGGACGAAGCGAACACCTGGAGAGCCAGAGCCGATCCAACTTTATTAACAGAACAGGGGGCTTTTTATACCCTCTGGTGAGGAACGTTCTGGAAACTGGGAGGAACTAGGCGGAGCATGCATATCCGCTACAACTTATTGGGGCAGAACCTGAGTGGGTGGCAACCGTGGGAGGAGTAAACCGGGGATGAACAGGATTGGATGGCTCCTCCGGGGGAACCGGCCAATGGCAGCTGTATCCTCGGTGGCAGCCCAAGTCTGCCTGGGGTAATGATAGAAACAGGGAGAAACCTTTATTTCCAACTTTGAATAAAAACCGGGGGTAACAAAGGGTAAGGTCCTTGGCAGTTGGTCACGGTCCGGCTTGGGAAGGGTCTTCCTGGACCTTCCATACATGAAAGTCCATTTCCTTGTCCCTTTCCCTCTTCCATTCCTCCATATCCATGTATGTGCCATCTCCAACAAGAAAACACATTTTTATTAAACTTTATCTACTATTCATTTCATTTCAACATGCAATATTAGTTGTATTAATTATATTTTTATATCCAGTTATAAATTTATCTTAAAAATAAAAAAAAAATTCTGACTAAGTTACAGCATTCAAGTTAATTTATTTTTCAATTTTATATTGATGAAGTAAAATATTGATGTAACTTGTTAATGTTTTGATTGCAAGACTAGCTCATGGACTCACTAGCAATTGCCCCCAATAAAGTTATCACTTTATCATTGAATCATTGGGATTCTGTTAGGCTTTATGCAAGAAGAAAAAAAAATCAGAGGAAAAGAATCATAGTACTTATCTACGCTGTTTTCAGGGAATAGACCACATCTTTCATAGTAAGTTTAACCTTCATTATTTTCATATAGAACTGAACAAGCCTTCTAAAGAAAAGCATTTTGATTATTCATTGTTCAGGATTTTTTTGCTAGTCAGCACTTATCAAATAAGCAGACTGATTGAAAAATTACTAATGATAATACTTAAAATTATGTAATCTTTCTGAGCCTGAACACTTTTAAAATTAAATAACCTTCATTCTAACGCCATTGTTTGGTTTATTTAAGAATCACTTTTACAGTTAAAGCTGGAAGCAGAGACTAACTTTAAATCAAGTAAGCAACCAATAATAAATCCTACCTTGAAAGAAAAAAGGTAGACTTTTGACCATAGGCTTTTCTACAAGGAACTGTCTGAAATCTTGACTTTATTTGTTACATTTTCATTATCATTGAGATGGTTCAGAGAACAACTATTTTCAAGGTGAAAATAAAAATAAAGATGTACCTTCTAATGTTTACTTTTTCTTAGCTGTGGGATGCAACTTTAACCTTCTTGAAATTTCATGAAGGCTAGAAGAAATACTAAAGTCCTACAGCAGTCCAGTTCATAGATTTGTTTGACAACAAAAATGCTTGACTGATTTGGGTCTTTCTGGGTCACAGTAGCTGCTTATAGCAAGGTTTCCCTTGTCTTATCCCATCTCTCTCTAATACTGCCTCTGTTTCTGAAATCCATATCAAGAAGAGCAGCAAAACCTGGTACATCCATTCAAAATATCTGTCCATCAAAAGTGGAAAGTTTTTTGGTTATGGCTATTTTTTTCTTATATATATATATATATATATATTTCACTGCCTTCAGTATTTATTTCTGTTTAGTGCTTGGGTATGTGGAAGGCAAGAGAGGCTCCCTTGCAGTTATCTGATCAAAGACTTTGTCGAATGGGTTGGTACAAAAAAGGAGGCAGCCAAACACAGAGAGGCACAAACCTGACCAGCAAGGAGGAAAGAAATCCGATCAATTTCATCAATTGATAAGGAGGGAGTGTGAGGATGTTTAGTTTGGTAAGACCACCTTACTGAGGACCTTGATCAAAATGGGATGACATGGGGCAAGGGGAAAGCAGTAAGAAAAACATACAGAGACATAGACCTGCCTGAGCTGTCTGGCAACAAGAGAGATAATGAGAAGAAATAAACCTCATCAATAATAACAATTAATTGACTATCAAGAAATTGCAGGAATCACTTCAAAGCAAAGCAAATCAGATTTTGCAACTCATAAGGATGCAAACTTGAAGGTTGAGGTTGCTGGAAAGAGTCTCTAGGACTGTACCAGTTCATGAGTGTGGGGTGATGAGCTGATAAGGCCTGATGGGTTGAGGGAGATGCCTCAGCCCCCTGGAGGGATGCTCCAAGCAGAGGACAAAGGCTTTCAAACTGATAAGATTAACAAAGGAGGGAGTGTTACCACATAGCACCGGCCTTCTTTTGCAATATCTTCAAGGGCCCACCCCACCTCAGGGCATCTGCTTCACCCCCCCAATAGATTGACTATCAGTCACACAAACACCTGGAGAAGAAAAAAAAGATATAAAAGAAGTGCAGTTTCACTGCAACTTGGGGAGAAAAACTTTCCATCTCTGGGAGGGCAACCTGAGAGCTACCCTGTCTCCCCCATTCCATCAACATTGCAAGGGTAAGCCACGGAATTCTTACTTTACTTTTCTTATACCTTATTAGTTGTAATTTGCTGTAGCTCACTGGGTGTGTGGGTGTTAATGGGAAGTGGCTATGTTTTTTCCTGTTGCTTTTCTTTCCTTTTGGGTTATTGAGTGTGTTTACTGGTGGTGTTGAACTGTCGTGTTTCTGTTTAGTAATCTTCTGTTAGTTAAGTTTGCTCTGGGAGTGGGATACTGCTGGGGTGGCCCTTGAAATGTGTGTTGTGACGATGTCTTTGCGGGGGTATTTTGTACAATCCTGCAGCTAAATGTTATCACCGACTAAGTAATCCATATAGTTATTGTCACATATTTGTATTAATAAATGTTATTTCGGGAGCTATTGTGAGAAAGGTTCTTTCTCTTGTTGCTATTAAGCGTGGTTCTCATAGGCAAGTCAGAAATCTTTCCAGCCTGTGTTCTGTCCAGATTTCAGTAGGCAGTGCTGGGTTCATAAAGTTTTGATTACTCTGAGGATGCTTATAGCTATTCCTCCCTGGCTGAAGTGTGGCTTCATATCAGAAGTCAGAACCCCTTCCAACCTGTGTGCTGTCAGTTAAAAAGACAGACAGTGTTGGGTACATGAGGATTTGATTATCTGGGAGCGCTTACAGCTAATAACTTTTAATTAATACACTTAAGACTAGAAATCTTTGTATTTCTGTCTCCCTCTTCCTTTTCACATGACAATGAGGTAATCTAACAGAAAGGGGAACTGGAGAGGAACAGAGATGGGGTTAGGCAGAAAGGGGTATAAAAGGCATCAGTCATGTGAAACTGGACTGGTCACCATGCTGTCGCAGGTTTGGCTTTGCTGTTACCAACCCTGGACCGGCCCCCCTTCTCCCTCCCTGAAACTTCCCAGCAAAGGCAAGGGAAAAAAAACTGAAAAGAAACGCACTCAAAAGAAACTGAACTGAATAAAAAGAATAAATTATATTTTCTAATATCCACAATCACACAGTATGTAGGATCCCACCCCCCAGGGGAGAGGGAGAAAGGGAAGAAGGGGAGTGAAGACAGGGAAAACCCAAACCCAACCTAACAAAACCAAACTAGACAAACTTAAACCAAATTAAGAACTTCAAAGAAGGGGAACAAACATGAAACAATCTCACCCAGGACAGGAGAACTACCAACAACCCGAGGGACCAGGCTCCAACCACCTCCCACCAGCTCCTCGGCCAGGCAGGAAGAGAAGACTAAACCACCCCCCTCCCTGCTACGTGGAAGACACGTGTGGAATACTTCCTTGGATACAATGGTTACTGGGGAAGCCATGGGCCAAACTATTACACATGCTTATCTGGCTGAGCACAGCCCTTGATCACTGCAGTCCTTTCTGTCTTCTTAGATAATTTTAGTAAATCTTTTCTTATTTATCTCTGTGTAATCTCACATTCTAGCCTGTGTATATTCTTGCTATAAGGATTGACACTGTGAATGCAGGTGCCCATAGACTGAGGAGTCAATAACTGAAGTCAGTGTGGTTTCATCATCAGCTATTGGAGTCAGGGAGGTTCTTTAACTCTCAACCACTGAGATGGGAACAGCGTGTATCCCCAAAACTAGTTACTGGTGGTAGTGGGGTAAATGAGGCAAGTGAGGGGCTCAGTGCTGGCAGATGGAGCTAGAACACAGGTTACAGTTTATGTGCCAGGTATCATTTGCTGGGGGTGAGTACATCTTTACCCAATTGAATGTACTTGGTATGAGCGCATGAGTATCAGTTAGCAAATGTTGAGTTGGATTACCTGACAAGTAGGGTTCCTTAGGTCTGGAATAAGGTGTCAGGCCAGCAGAGTGTCTGTGCTTGTATTTGGAGGGACCTGTGAGTGTGGGGTCCCTGTGGGATGAGTATGTGCATGTAGCTTTGTGTGTGTGTGTGTGTGTGTGTGTGTGTGTGTCCCTGTGTGTCTGTCCCTGGGATACATGTACAGGAAACAGGAAAGCAGTGGCCACATCTCAGTCTGGGCAGAGACTCCATGTTCCCAGACACTGAACTGAACTCCAGGTCCCGGACTGAAGCTGCTCGAGGACATCCCTTAAACATTACATGTCTGAATCATGACAAAAGATGGAGACCAGACTCTGCAAGTCATGACTGTAAACATGAGCTGGAGCTTTAAAAAACAGAAACCTGATGCAGACTTGTACTGGAGATGTACAGTTTCCCCGCAGTACTCTTCCTAATTAATTTTACCCTTAATAAAGCCTTTTCCAAACATACTATCTAAGCTAAAATTGTATATAGGAAGACATATCAAGAGTTTTCAAGGATCTGTAAGTAGTGATTATCCCTGCACTACTTCTTTATATGCAATAACGATCTTTTCCAAAGAAAAGAAATGTTTCCATCATGGCAAAAGTGCTACAGCTGTCTTATTCATTGTAATGAACTACTTTAAATGAAGAGACTCATTTGTATGAATAAAGAAGTATGTTTCAAGTGGCTCAGTAATTTGTAGGTTTGCATTCTGGAATTAAATATTTCCTTCCTGTTGTACATAATTTTTGTCCCTTGAGAACTCTTGTTTTCTCACGGTAGATCACACTCCTGAGGATATTAAACCCCTTGAGATACAGTAATGATACTTTTCTCATAAAATGTTTTAAAGAAATACCAAAGAGTAATGTGATAGAACATGAAAGAATAGCAATAATTATTGCATTGTAGCCAAAGGTAAAAGTTGACATTTCAGTAATGGCCATTCTAAATTTTAGAGATGGTATGATATTGTTACAATTACTAAATAAAGGCTAAAGTAAATTTTTATAAGTCTGAGAGAAAAAGTATTTTAAATACAAGAGCAAGGGTATAACAAGGACATGTGCACTTTGCTCTTCTTCTGCTCTCTTTTGTTTTTTTAGTATTATTTTTATTTTGCTAATGCTGCATGCTGTTTTTGACCAAAGGGTCAAATCTGATGTATTCCAGTATCTTTTCTCTTTCTATACCGCATTAAAACCAAACTAGTAAATAAACAAACCAGCTACCCACTCAAGGCACCCACATTCTGCTAAGGACAAATGCCCCATTCTTTTTTCCCTTTGGTAGAAACTGAACACAAAAATATCTCAATGAAAAGGACAATTTATGGTGATACTGAAAACGAAAGTAATGATTAATGTAACAAATCCAACTCTTATCCACAGTGCTTCAAGGACAAAGAAACCAACAGATGTGTCTAAAATTCCACAAAACTGCAAAACAGTACCTATAATTTTCAGTTTAGTAGCGCAAGAATTATTAGTATGTTATCTTAAAATCTACTTTACCCTTTCCAGATATGGGTGTATTTCTGGCTGACAACTGAGCCCAAGGCTCTCACTGTACAGACAGTGCTACACTCAATGATTATCCAAGCTGTAGAGATCATGCTGGTAAAAGTGTATGTTGTTGAATTGAATAGTATCAGAAGCAGTTTGTGGAAATGTGAAAATGGACAAACAAAAAACCACAGCAAAACACAAAACCCCTAAAAAATGCATTCATTCATTTCCACAGGCAACCTAAAGAATAGTATCTGGATTTCTGGTTGTTTATTGGCTCTAGGTCTCTTCTCACTTAATTGATTAAAATTTAATCATGGTCCAATTTTAGTATTATATCTCTGTGAAGAAGATTGGGAAAACAGAAAAAGGTGGAATCTGAGGGGAAAAGAACCAGAGAAAATATGACATTGCCACTTGAAGTGAGATGAAATTGATTTTCTTCCTTATTGTTTAGAAGCAGATATTTGACTCCTTAAAAAGATCAGCCTAGTTGTCACTGTTTTGTATACCTGTTGTAGATCTTGGGAAAGAGCCAGGACAGGCTGAGAGAGACAGAGGCCAGGACATGGAGAGTGAATCATCTTTTGCATCCTGGCTGTAATCACTCTGGCTAAATGTTAAGATAAAAATGGGAGGGAAAACTGGAGACATTTAGTACTCTTCAGTGATATATGCCATGTGAATAAAAGATTTCAGCCCCAAGATTCACAAAAAATGTCAGAGATTAAGTAAAATAAACTCCATCTGTCTTTCATTTCATGTATAAGAAATGTAATCCTCACATAACTAACTGGTAACAGTGAACTTTACTGTTCTTCTTTCTTTATTGCAGTTGAAAGAAATAGCTTCTACCTAATGTAAAATATAGGTATTTCTTATAATTCTATGTTTTACATCATCATCATCATCATCATCATCATCATCATCATCATCATCATCATCATCAT
>JAJPCS010000256.1:3136208-3209600 GCA_021164005.1 Willisornis vidua nigrigula | reverse complement strand
ATCATCATCATCATCATCATCATCATCATCATCATCATCATCATCATGGCTAGGCTTTGCGAAAGAAGATTTAGGAAGGGCACTACCCACGCTTGCTGCAAGCGTGCTGGTGGCTAAAAAAGCCGATACGGGATAGGCAGGTCCAGTCACAAAAGGCACAGTGGAACATCTCTTTAGGTGATATTGGTGAGGAACGGTTCTTTCTGCGTTGTCTTTTCTCCTCAAGACTGACTCTGTGTGCGTTCTCAAAGGAAGCAGCAGCGTCGTGAGTGGTGTGTCTCCATGAATCCCGATTGGAGGCCAGAGTGGACCATTGGTGGCAGTCAACAAGGGCAAGGCTGAGGTTTTGTTTCAGGGAGTCCTTGTGTCTCTTCTTCGGGGCTCCTCTCTTGCGGCAGCCAGTGGTGAGTTCACCATAGAGCACAATCTTCGGAAGGCAGTGGGTGATCCTCCATCCTGGAGACGTGCCCTGCCCAGCGCAGCTGAGTTCTCATCAGCATGGCCTTGATACTGGTGACCCCTGCCTGTTCAAGAACAGTATTTCTTATAGTTCTATGTTTTACATACACACAAAATAAATGGATATGGCTGATTCCTTTTTTATAGATCTTGTGGGAAATAGCTATTCTGTCAGCAAATCATGTACCTTCCATTAAGATCATCTTATCTGCAATTATTTTCAGTGTTATAAGAATAAAATTAACTTCGTTCATGTCTGTAAACTGCCTACTATGATCTTTTTCAGAAAATTAATCCGAAGGTACCTTTACAATTTGGATAAATTTGATGACTTGAGCAGTTAATATGTTTCCAAAGGTGTAGTGAGTTTCCTAAGTAATTCTATATCAATAATATATTTTACATCTTTTTCAGTGTGTTTATCAACATTTTGTGTGGCTTTTAGAGGGTGAACATCTTTAGGGACCCATTCATGAAATGGCTAGCTCTAAGGAGTAGTGTGAAAAATGTTAAGATGGAACACAGATATTACATAATTAAATTCTACTGCTGTATTTTATGAGATTTTGTTTTCTGCAATTTATAAAATTTTTCTGGAATTCATAAAGCTGGGTAAAGAGAGAAACAGGGAAAAGTTTGATAAATATTACTAAAATACTAAAGGATGTCTAACACCTCTATGCAAACATGAGAAATGTAAATAAAAAGAGAATATGATATTGAATTAAATTTACAAAGAGGTATGTTTCCCTCTGTAGATGAAATTTGTAGACTCTTTTTTGCCACTCACATATGAATTCAGATTGTGGCTGCAATTCTCCTTAACTCAATTTAATTATAAAATTTGTCACAGTGATTTTCTGTGTCTCAGAAAATATACATGGTTTAAAAGTTTTATGAACTCAGAACTGTATTACCCCTACTATCAGCAAAACTAGTTGTGTTTTACCATCAGAATGTAATTTCAATTACTTTCTCACTTCTTTCTTATTCTTTGTCACATATCACACATAAGCTTTTATGCTATACGTAAAAATTGTTGCAAAAAGATTAAAACAAGAGTTTAAAATATAAATTGATTGATTGTTTAAAATATTTTGTATATATTTATTACAAAAAAATTAAAAGCCCAGGTTGACTTTTCTTCTCCTTCCTGAAACACCTCTTATATTATTGAATAGAAAGAGTTCCATTATTGCACATTAGCATTTTGTTTTATTTACTGTTAAATCTGTATGCCCTTGTACTGCACAGAGCACAGCCACTGTCTGAAGGTAGAATTGTTAGTTTAGTCCTGAGCTTTTGTATCTCCTTCTGCTCTGTTAATTAAGCAAGACAAAGAATTTACATCTGATGTGTCAATGATGATAAAAATAACAGGCAAATAATAAGAATATTAAGAAAGAATGTGATGGAGAGGGAAATAAATCTATGCTATTGGTTTCCTAGACTAATTTGTCTTGAGTCTTTACTTGAAACTAGAATGTTTTCAAGTTTCAGAAAATTAAACTTGTTTCTAAAAGAGCAAAAAAACCCAAGAAACCAGAATCATAGAATGGAGATTGGAAGTGAGCTCTGGAGGTTGGCTGGTCCACCCTCCCTGTGTAAGTATAGCCAGCTAGAGCAGATTGCCCAGGGCCTTGGCTAGGCAGTTTTCAAACATCTCAGAAGAGGAAGATTCCAGAGGCTACCTGGGCAAACTACACCAGTGTTTAGACAGAAGTGTTCTCTGATATTCAGAGGGAGCCTCCTCTGTTTCACTTTATGCCCCATTGCCTCTGATCCTGTCACTGGCTGCCACTAGAAGAGCCTGGCTCTGTCCTCCTTGAACTCTCCCTTCAGGTATTTAAACACAATGATGAAAGCTCCCTGAGCCTTCTCTTCTTCAGGCTAAACAGGCCCAGATTGCTCAGCTTTTCTTTATATGTGACATTCTGCTTACTCTTAATTACTTTTGTAACCCTTCACAGGACTCTCTCCATGTCTCCCTTGTACCGGAGAGCCCTGAACTGGCCACAGGACTCCAAGTGTGGCCACACCAGTGCTGAGTAGAGTGGGTGAATCCAGTCGCTCAATGTGTTGGCAATACTCTGTCTTACGCAGCCCAAGACACCATTAGCCTTCTTTGCAGCACAAGCACATTGCTGGCTCATGTCTAGCTTGTCGTCTACCAGGAGCCCCAGTTCCTTTACTGCAAAACTGTTTCCTAGTGGATCATTTCCAACATATACAAGTGCCTGCCATTATTCTTCTCCAAGTGCAGAACTTTACTCTTCCCTTGGTTGAATTGCATGGGGTTCCTTTCAACCCTTTTCTCCAGACTGTCAGAGGTTCCTCTGGATGGTAGTACCAGCCTCTGGTTTATCAGTCATTGCTGTCATCTGCAAACTCTGTCCTATCACCCAAATCATTAATGATGATGTTAAACAGGACTGGATTTGGGGTACACTGCTAGCCTCCAGCTAGACCTCTAGACCTAATATTTTCAATATTTAATGTTATTTTTGCCATTTTTTCACATATACCCACTATAGGAAAGTCTTTCATTTAATTAAATTGTTGGCTTCCTGTTTTCAAAATGGCTTTTTTTCTTCAACCCATTTTCTGTGACTCAAGATATTACATTAAGATATGTACTTGTGTGCAGCTCAGTAGTAACATGTCCCCCTGTGTACAATAAAGATTCCATCCTGTTGTTGCATCTCTGTGTTTCAGTAATTCCAAATATTTATTCTCTAAAGCTACTACTTTATAGAGTAATGCTTTTGGGTTTGGTTTGGGTTTTTTTTTTGTTTGTTTGTTTTTCAGCAAGGGAAGCCTTTTTTGACTAAATCCTCTTCCTTCTGGGTTTTTTCTTTTTTTTTTAATTAGCTCTGTTTCCTGTAAATACAGATATGCACAGGTAAGATATTAATAATATATAGAATTGCTTCTGTTATTTGGCATTTGCAAGCTTTTCTTTCTATCTTCCTGATTCCTAACCCAGTTCACTAGGTCATCACCTAGTTTTACCTTTACTTTTTTACCTTTAAACAATATTTTGTTTTTCAGTCTGGCAAATGCAATTTTTTTTTTTTATTTTAAAACCTTTAGAGGGCTTATTGCTTATTTTAATCAGATCTATTCTACAGCCTTTTTTTTGGCAAAGTCAGCACACACTCTCCAGAATTTTTTGAACTAATTTCCTCAGAGCCCACTAAAATGTTGTTCCTTTCAAATTCTTGATTTTAAAGTGACAGTTTTCAAATTTTTCATTCTTACTATTTACTTTAAACTTCTTCAGAACAGGGTCAAAAATGGTTAGTCCTTCACTTTGGTTTGAATTTTTAAAAAAGTCTGATCTATAAGTACAGATATTTTCTTACACTGCTCTTTTTGTCATTGCTCTTTTTAACACTTCTGCTTGAAAGACAAAAATTTATCCTGGAAATTGCAGTGACATTTCCAGAAGTCTGTGTGCCTGGTTTTATCTCCTTGTTTTCACTCACTACCCTTTCTTATCTGTTCTTGTGTTTCTAGATGTTGACTCCAGTTTCCTTCTGCCTTTCTAAAGACATCTGACATTTATCTGACAATTTTTGAGGATCTGAGCTAGAAAGACTACCACTGAAACAAAAAGACAAGTAGCCAACAATGCCTATATAGTATTCCTGGAAGAAAAGTGGCAAACAGTGACTAATTACTACTTCTGTATAAAAAGGCTCTAGGCCTTACTTCAAGAATCATCATGGCCAGGCTTCGTGAACGAAGATATGAGAAGGGCCCTACCCACGCTTGCTGCAAGCGTGCTGGTGGCTAAAAAGGCCAATACGGGATAGGCAGATCCGGTCACAAAAGACACAGCAGAAAGTCTCCCTAGGTGATATTGGCAAGGAACGGTTCTTTCTGCGTTGTCTTTTCTCCTCAAGACTGACTCTCCGTGCATTCTCAAAGGAAGCAGCAGCGTCGTGAATGGTGTGTCTCCATGAATCCTGAATGGAGGCCAGAGTGGACCATTGGTGGCAGTCAATATGGCCAAGGCTGAGGTGTTGTTTCAGGGAGTCCTTGTGTCTCTTCCTCGGGGCTCCTCTCTTGAGGCAGCCACTGGTGAGTTCACCATAGAGCACAATCTTCGGAAGGCAGTGGGTGATCCTCCATCCTGGAGACGTGCCCTGCCCAGCGCAGCTGCGTTCTCATCAGCATGGCCATGATACTGGTGACCCCTGCCTGTTCAAGAACAGACACATTGGTCATGTAATCAGACCAGTGGATGTTTAGGATTGAACAGAGGCAGCGCTGATGGAAGCGTTCGAGAAGCCGCAGGTGGTGGCGGTAGATGACCCATGATTCAGACCCATATAAAAGAGTAGACAGTACAATGGCTCTGTACACACTGATCTTTGTACTTTTCTTCAGGTGTTTATTGGACCAGACTCTTTTATGGAGTTTTCCAAAGGCTCTGTATGCCTTTGCTAGCCTGTTATCTATCTCTTTGTCGATCTTACCGTCTGAGGAAATGATGCTTCCCAGATAGGTGAACTGCTGGACTGACTTAAGCTCTGAATTGCCTATGGTGATGTGAGGATGATGGAAGACTTCTTGAGGTGCAGGTTGGTAGAGAACTTCTGTCTTCTTCAAGCTGACTTCCAGCCCAAAAAGCTCAGCAGCCTCTGCAAAGCAGGATGTTAAGCGCTGCAGAGCTGCTTCTGTGTGAGCAACGAGGGCGGCATCATCAGCAAAAAGCAGCTCACGGACAAGGTGATTCAGGGTCTTGGTGTGGGCCTTCAGTCGCCTTAGGCTGAATAGGCTTCCATCGGTACGATATCGGATGTAGATGCTGTTTTCTTCATCGAGGTCTGCCGTGGCTCTTTGGAGCATCATGCTGAAGAAGATTGTTGGGGGGGAGAAGCTTGCGTGCCCTTATGAGGTTGAGAGCTATGCTGGAGGGGGTTTGTGCCGCCGGTAGGGTCTCCCATGCCAGACAGGTCTCAGCTGAAGGGTCAGAAAAAGTGTGTCCACAGGCAGGATGGGCTCGATAGCCATCTGGCAACCATCCTAGGAGAAGGACAACTCCAACCCCAAACCTGGGCAGATGGAGCTCACTTAGCCCTGTAAGGCCATCCATCTAAGAGAAGGATACTCTAACCAAACCTACGTTCTGAGGTATTCGCTGTCACCGTCCAAGCTCGCTAGGCCGTGGCAGATGAACCTTAGGAGTAAAGGGTGGGGCCAGTTCTGCGCATGCTGTGCCTCACCTAAAAAATCCATTGCGCAGGCTCGAAGGGTTCTCTGAGACCTTTCCAATAACCAATGGTGTGAAACAAGGTTGCATTCTTGCACCAACTCTATTCGCAATCTTCTTCAGCATGATACTTCAAGAATAAGGCATTGCTAACATCAGCTTAGTAATTAAAATTGTTACACAGGATAGAAAGCTTCATATTTGAGTCTCAAAGAACATTAAGATATCTCATCAAAATGCACTGATTGCATGAGTGGTTCTTCTTTGCAAAAGTTTTCCCTTCCACCTGGATCAGACATATCATCTCTGTGTAGGAAAAATACAGTCAATTCTCACTCTTTTTGTTCCTTCCTTCTCTCTCTGCCCAGCACTTTATGCTGTTTCTTAATTACCTTTTCCCTAAGGCTACCCCATTTCTGTTTCTCACTCTCTACCCCACTATCAAATGAAAATATGAAAATGTGCAAATATTTTTCAGAAGTGCAGAATTTTGCATGTGTTATTCCAGGTAATATAATGAGTTAAATATCAAGACTTGCCACTTCTGTTTTGTTTTACATAGGAACATATATTTTAAATTAATATTTAATTATTTTCCTATGATAAATGTTAGGAAAAAGAGGTTATCTGACAACAGCCAGTAACATGGAAATTTTAATTCACACAATACTGATTGAACTGCAACTGTTCCTGAGAGAGGAAGGAAACAAAGCGGAATGCATATTGCTAGACAAAGTAAACAATGCTTAGCCTTCTCCTTTCTCTGTCACAGTTTGCGGAACACAGGGAAGGACAGTGTTCTTTTCCTTTGAATTTGTTATAAACTGTCAGCTGGAACTATCAGTCTTTATAAATCATGCAAGTATGTCTAACAGAGTGGGTTCTACAGTTGCTGGAAAAGTGAGGCTAAGCATGGTTGAAAGTTCAGAAAACACAGTGTCTTTATTAACAGGAGTGGCCAAATGGCAGGAACCCAAAGAGAAGGGAGAGAGAGAAGGAGGGAGACTAAAGCAATAAGCCCAAATGTGTAAGCATCCCACTCACCAAAATATTACTCACGCAAGACTGTCTTACCAACTCAAGACATTCCCCAAAAGGCAGAGGCTACATGCTCTAGGCATTGGCAGACAGCAGGCATTTCCTCTGTCTTTTTTTTGGAAAAAAATACCAACCCCAAGAACACGAGTCCTCTCACCTTTATTGAGCCTGCTGGTGACATCTACCTAGGAAGGTGTGGACAGTATACCCCAGGTATAGGTCTCAGGCTCTGCTCTCTTTCTTCCTCCTTGCTCTCTCTCCCTCAGCACTCCTCTAAAGGCTGTCAGCCAATAGAAGAGACCCAAGTAATTTTATTTTATGCAAACTCTGTCTTCAAGGATGAAGCCTTCACTCTCATCTTTTGTTCCCTAGAACCTGGCAGGAAAAAGGTAAATCTTTTCACAGGTGGCATGGGCAAAAACACGGACAAAAATGTCAACACTTTTAATTCCAGATACAGCATGGCACATCAGTATTGTAGAACAACTCTATTTTCAAATTAAACAATCCTAGGACCTAAAGAAAATGGATTTAAAGTTACAAATTTGAAATGCAGTGCATTTGTTATGCTTTAAAGGGACCTAGTTTTTCAAGACCTTGTAATGCTGTGACTATATGAACAGCAAGGGAAGAATTTCTTACAGAGAATGGAAATGTGAGCAATCCTGTCTGTTTGCATTCTCTGAAGCTGGTAGAGAGATAAGCTGAGGCAAGACACCTGCGGTCAGCTATGGGAAAGAAGTATGCTGAAGTAGTACAATGCAAACATTGTATTCATGGACCTTTGTGTTTAACCAATGAGAGGTGTTATTCTGTTGCATGAACATACTCAATTAGCCAATCTGCATAAGGAACGAGGCATGTGAACAGTGATTTGGAATATAATGGGCGCGTGTGTGATCTGAATAAACGGCATTCACTTGATCATATTGGTCTGTGCATGATGTCCTTTAATCCTCCACAAAATATTGCTGCTTTATGTACTGAAAGGGAGTATGATCAGTTAATTACAAGATATGCTGAGGATCTGAGTACAAGCTTCACTATTGTCATACAAGTTTTCAAAACAAAGAAGGAAAGGCATATAAACCATGGAACAGATTCTTCTACTTTTTGCATTTGCTCTTACTTGGTCTGCCACACTTCGCTCACCAGATAGAAAATTTCTTCTAAATCTCCAAACAGCTATTCCTATGTGTAGCAGCTGAACAACAGTAGGTAGTGACAATGATGGTAACTGACACAATGATCAGCTGGTTGGTGAGTAGACAAGATGTTCACAAAGCTAACACTGAGTGACTGCTCCCTAAAAGTTAATCAGCAGCTGAATACTCAAGTTCTCATTTGTTCACCCTTGCAAGGTAGTCATGGATATTGGTAACCTATGTCAGGCTTTGCCATTTTCAAATTAAACCAGGCTGGAAAATATGATATCTGGGGTTTGACTAACCACAGTAGAACATTAGGAGAAATAACTTGGTTGAAATGGATGAAGAAAGTGGAATGGCAATGTAAAGAAATAGCAGACAAATAATGGTGTATTCCAGTGAGGTACATGGGAAAATAAGATGAGAGGACTATGAGTTTGAAAATTCTAGGAAAAGAGAAGAAAGAAGTAATATATTGTAAAAGTAAAGTAACAGATTTAGGAAAAGAGTTCTATTTCTTGTGGAAATGAACAGAGCAAGTATGTGGCTTGCTGTTCCTAGATTACAACTTTTAACATATGCAGTTTTTTGTGCTTGGCATAATCAGGAGAGTATGCCATCCTGAAATACCATACTGCACAAAAAACTTGAAGAAAGATGTATCTTAAAACCTGAGAGTACTATACAGGAACACCAAGTAACTTGTTAATCAGATAGATGTTTCCTAAATTCTTTGGGAATCAAGTATGTCTAATTTGCCTTAAGATGAAATCATATGTTTGAATTCTGTAAAAGTGTACCTTAAGAGAAGAATAAACCAGGTTATTTTAGTATCTTTTTATTTCCAAGAAAGGAAGCATTTGTTGTTACTGCTTTGGAGGCTAGAACACTTATCATTACAGAAAATAGTAAAGGCAAGGAGATTCCATCAAGTAGTTTTGTTTTTTATTATGAAATCTATCAACTTCTAATCACTAGTTTTTCTGTTAAGGCATCCTATACCAAATGTTCTAGGTATATAAACACGATTTTTCTTGTCAGAAAAAAATCAGCTTGGTACTGAGGTTTCTGAGAAAAATTGTGGTTCAAGAAAGGCTTCACCTTCCTTCCAACTTCAAAGTTCAACTAACAAATAATCCTCCTTCTCACTAAGAGCTACTCATTATTCAATAGTTTTCAAACTCTTCTTTTCAGAAGCCAAAGTGCAAACTTAGATCCCGTGTTTTATTGCTAAATTTTTATTATAATTAGTATACTTGCATATATTTTCACAAGCAAAGTGATGACTCTATGTACTGTTTTGTTCAGAACATATTAAGAATAATTACACTGCAAAATGTTTCATAATTACTAGCTTTATCACTTTATTTTATTTTTTTTTACACTATGATAAAGAAATATTTTGTGGCCAAAACTCAAGCCATATGAAATACAAATATGAAACATTACTTGAGTTTAACACTGCAGATTGCATTAGTATCCTGTTGCAGGTTTGGCTTAGCTGTTACCAACCCTGGACTGGCCCCCCTTCCCCCTCCCAGAACTTCCCAGCAAAGGCAAGGGTAAAAAAAACTGAAAAGAAACACACTCGAAAGAAACTGAACTGAATAAAAAGAATAAATTATATTTGCTAACATTCACAAACCACACTGTATACACAGTACATAGGATCCCACCCCCAGGGGACAGGGGAAGGGAAAAAAGGGGACTGATTAGCCAGAAAATAGGGAAGACACCAACACAACCTAAAGAGACCGAATGAATCAAAACAAACACAATTAAAAACCTCAAGGAAGGGGAACAAGAATGAAACAATCTCACCCAGGACAGGAGAACCAACAACAACCGGAGGGATCAGACTCCAACCACCTCCCACCAGCTCCTCGGCCAGGAGAGAAGAGACTAAACCACTCCCCCCCCTGCTACATGGAAGACACGTGTGGAATACTTGTAACTCCCTTAGATACAGTGGTTACTGGGGAAGCCATGGGCCAAACCATTACATATGCTTACCTATTGAAGCGTCATCTCAAAATATTACTATTCCTTTAGAAATTCCTTGGTTCTTGGAATGGAGGGTATTTTCCAGGAGTGCTTGTAACATCTCTGCTTCACACAGAGATAGTATAAATTATAGATGTATCCTTTGCAGTCTGATATTATCAGGTCATTGTATGCTTGTAATTAACAGAACATTCTCATAATACCTGTGGTAGGAGAAAATTAAAATATGGGTGAAGCTCTTGATATTGCCCTTGATTTTAATACATTAAGAAAAGTGCAAAAAGATAATGAGAAGGAAAGAAAACAAAAAGGAAGAAAGATGAAATGTTACATTTACAGAAAAAAGTATATCTAAAAATCAATACATTTCTCCATCTTGCTACAGTCAAAACTGCATTTCACAGCATCTACTTGATCTTAGACATTGAAATAATCTTACATTATGGCTAATTCATTTGTTTTGTCCAGGATATTGACAAACTTAATAAATGAGATAGCCTGATAATTACAGCTGAAGCTGGGATTTGTATTTGACTTCTTAGACATTGATCATTACTTCAAAGAATGATTCACAGACTTTGCCTCTAGAATGTAATTTCTCAAGGGAAAGTTCTAGACTAGATCAGAGTTCCCTGAACAATCCAAAATACCTTAAAATGTTTCTTAAACAAAAGGAACTTTGCTTTTCAGGCCCTTAATTTTCAGGTTCTTTATACTGTCAATGCTGATAATATATTACTGTTAGGATTAATATTGCTAATAGAAGGGCTTTCTTTAGCATTTTTTTTTTCTCTTTTGGTGTGAGATGTCCTGGTTACAGCAACCAGGACCAGTTTGTCACTGTGTCAGTGTAACCAAAACTGTGTATTCTACACCCTCTATATCATTTCTTATGAACTGGTACTAATGGATCTCTTGCAGCCACTGTCCAGGGCACACTCGACACCTTCGGCTACAAGCTGGGTGTTAGAGAACCCAGGAGAGTGTTTCTTTGTTTTCACACCAGTGTGTGATAACTCCCCTCTGGAGAGGCATTAGTACCTTCACACTCAGTCTGAGGGGTCATGTCTGCTAATGGTCTATCAAAGATTCCAAGAATATACCATGACTCACAGAGTTAAATTACCCCTTGTGAAAATCCCTACCCTGGGGGAGGTACTGGGCATTTTCGTCTGAACCTGAGCTGTCTTGGGTTGAGCTGGCAAAATGCCAGCTGTCCAATACAGAGTCAAAGCCTTCCTTCCCCTGCCAAGAAAAGGGAGAAAGGAAAAAAACCCAGAAACTCAGAACAGGTTTAAACCCAAACTAATTATGTATACTTGTACAGAAAAGAGAAAATTAAGACAAACTACAAAATAGTTATGCAAGTTAGATATAACAACAATTTTCTACCTCCCACCAAAACCAGATTCCATCACTCTAGATCCATAAGCACCTCAAAAGACACCCAGCAAAGAACAGAAAGAGTAACTACAAAATGTTACTACTTCCCTGAACTCAGATAAAATGCAAAACAGCGGCAGCCACAGCAAGGCCCACTTCAGCAGGACAGCCGCAGCATGTCCTGCCTCTACTGCAGATATGATGGAACTGAGTGAACACCTCCTACTCTTGTATTCATATCTCAGGTTTGCGCCATCCCATTGGACTCAGTCCATCTCTCCACCCTATCAAGGTCCGTCTGCAGAACCCTCCTTCCTTCCAGCTGGTCGACACTCCCTTGGTGTCCTCTGCAAATAATTTCTGAATAGATGAGTTATCATATTTTGGTGAAGAATTACCACCTTGCTGTGAATCCTGTAAATTGTAGTAAATCATATGCTGTTCCAAAACCTGAAATGGTACCTTCACACTGTTATAGGCCTTTTTTTTGAATTTAGTCTGCTAAATTTGTGCTGAAATGTAATAATGTTCCTTAGACCACCATACTGATTCACTTGGAAGGTTTTAAATTGCAAATTCTACCAGGTAGGAAACAACTATTTTTAGTATTACTTGTCTTTCAAGGAGATAAAATTTTATTTTAACTTATAGCCTTTTAAAGTTTTCTTATATCATTACCAATAATTTTGCATTTCGCTCATAAAATTAAAGCTGAAATGTCAGCTGGTCTTCAAGTAATTATATTCAACTATTTGTTTCAGTTTTCATGTCCTGTAAAAATAGTTAGTGATTAAAGAAAATGAGACTTTCACATATAGACACTTCAAATATTATAATCCTCATCAGTGAAAGAAATACCACAAAAAATCTATAGAGGGAAGAGCATAAGCACAAGCACATAAATTTTTCAATGATCCACAGTACTAGTGGAACAATAGGTAGAATGCAGCTGTTTTCTGTACTAAATCTAATTAAGTGCACCTGATTCACCTGCAAAAATACAATTTTTATGGTCAGAAATATTATTATGCATTTATCAATGCAAGTACTGTAACATGCATCTTTATTTATGAATCTGTCTATTTTTATCTCTAACCACTGCTGGTTGTTTGATGAAGCTGGAGAAGGGAAGAAAATTCTGAGGCAGACTTTGGTAAGCTGTTATTTTTCAGTCTGTTTGTATAAACTTAAGGTACAATAAATAGGGATTTAATAAAATAAAACAATATTGGTATTTCATTGGACCTTGGCTACTACAACTGTTAAGAAAATGTGTCAAAGTAAGAGGAGAAATTTACCTTCTATTTATTTATGATAATAGAAGGAAGGGGAAACAAAACTACAACAACTCAAACTAAACTGTCAACCTTGAGATATGTCATGAACATAAAAATAATATTATTTGCTCAGAGTAGTTAAAATTTTCAAACTCAGCTGAAGTCCATAATAATGGTAATAGATTTTGGAATTGAACTAATCTCTTAGATTCCAGGTTAAAGGTTTGAGGGCTTGTGAATAATTTCTTTATGGAAATATAAGAGATTAATATTTAAAAAAAATTTTTTTTCAAAGTTTTTGCTCAAAGTAACACTATTTGAATTATTATTTCCAGATCCTGAGTTAGTATAATTTACAGCAGGAGGTTGACTATTTAAAATCATAGATATACAAGAAATTATTAAAATACACATAGGAAATAGAAGAAATATTTAAGAAATTGGCAGCAGTGATATAAATGCAGAAATGAATGTTGAGTACTTACAGTTTTTCTAAAGCAAAATTCAAATACCTTCCCCAGTGTTTTTTAATAGGACTTTTTTTTTTTCTGAAAACATCTTTGACATTGCATATTTTTGTCCTTTGATATTGATAATGAATTGTTTGATTAGTGTCCTGAAAGTACAGCCAGACCTTTTACACAGAAAGTTTAGTAATGATCTAATGTCCTATATATTACTTCCATTATTATAAATGCATATAATAATTATATTTTACCTCTAAGTTGTACTATTTCCCTTCTGGCCTACAGTATGAAATAGATTGTGCAGTAATGCTTTCAGATTGAGTTCTATTATAATGACTTTTAGGTCCATTAAGTTAGGATAAGAAGGATTCCCTTTGAGCTATGTGTTTAAGTCACTACAAAATGCTCATTCTCCCAACAGAGAGATCAGCTGGTCAAGCTATTAACTCATCTTTTTATTACATTCGCTGGAACCAGACAGCATTAATTTAACTGTTTATTACAAGATTACTTGTCCTTTCACTGATATTGCTAGAGTGGAATTTGTGTGTCCATGCACACATATAGACACACAACTACATGTGCATATGTATATATATTGGGGAAAAAGGATGCGTTCGCGAGAGTGTTCTTCGTGCCCTGGCTTGCCACCCCACATGGTACCCCGGGTTCAACGCCAGATACCCAGACATATTCTCACAGAGATAGAGTCTCAGCTCCGATGGTTAAAAAACAGGAACATTCAGAACTTTATTGGGGGGGTAAACAACTTATATGGGGTTTTGGGCTGAACACGAGGACAATAACAACTTTTGACAGGCTAAAGGTTGCCTTCCACATGGTGGCCGTGAGCTCTGATTGGCTGGGGAAGCAGTGTCCGCGCACCGAGCAGCTCGTCCTTGGCGCCGGCAAGACTATGTTTACCTCAGGTCTGAGGTTGTTTACCTGGCTCTCAGGCTGACTCAAGGTCACAGTGACCTTGGTTAGCCTGTCAGCTCTTTGGCCAGTGTGTTGTGCAAGTGGGATCAGGCCAAACCTCCCCAACATGTATATATATATACATACATAGACACATACACACACATACACACATATACACACACACATAGCCAGGTGGGGGTTGGTCTCTTCTCCCAGGCACTCAGCAATAGGACAAGAGGGCACGGGCTTAAGCTCTGCCAGGGGAAATTTAAGTTGGATATCAGAAAAAAATTCTTTACAGAGAGAGTAATCAGGCATTGGAATGGGCTGCCCAGACAGGTGGTGGGTTCACCATCCCTAGAGATTTTTAAACACAGATTGGACGTGGCGCTGAGTGCCATGATCTAGTAAATGGACTAGAGTTGGACCAAGGGTTGGACTCGATGATCTTGGAGGTCTTTTCCAACCCAATCGATTCTATGATTCTATGATTCTATATAAAGTTTCACATAACACATATGTGTGGAAACACAGAACTCCTTGAATTCAGGAACAAAAAATGGTCATCAAATTCCCTTAAAGATGGATAATACAATATGATTTTCATAGGAAAAATTCCGTGAGATAAATATAATTGATTATGAAACTATGGACTATTTATATGTTCAGTAAATTTATGCTGTATTTGCTGCTGAGAATCATAGTAATGAGATATGAGAGGAGTCATTTCACTGAGTTCTGCTCATGTAGTATCAGTACATTAGCACATTACATAAGTACATCCCGAGACTGTTATACTTGTGGCTTAGATGCCAGCATATGCTCATAATCATGGGTATATACATCTGTGTGCCTTTAAAAAGTCATCATAAAGCTACATAAAGCAGGGTGCTGAGGATAGTGTGCCACATGAGATCCTGGTAATTCACTTTTTGACATAAACACACGTTTATTTTTATGCTTTCCACAGCCTGAATAGCACACTGGCCAAATTCAATAGCTAATCATAATTTTTCACGTCCTATTCTTTCTATAGTAGCCTAATCTTCAAGTTTTCAGAGAAATATCAGTCCACACCCCAAACCTTCAGAACAACAAACAAGTTCCAAAACTCCATTAAAAAAATACTGTGTTAGTATTAACTTGACTTTTTTTGCTGAAACCAATTTCCAAGATTTTGACGGACAAGTATCTGCAGCTTGGGTTTCCAGGCAAGTAACAAGGATTCTGCCATATATATATATATAATTATTGCTACTGATTTTCTATTCTTGTAATGGAAAAGAAAACAAACACAACAACAATGAAATTTAGATTTTCCATAACTGAAAAACCACTGGACACATTTCAGTTTAATAATTGCAAAATTTTATTGTTTATAAACTCAAAGTTTCCTCTGAGAACTCCATTAACATGATAAAACTAGTGACACTGGTTGGGAGTTTTCTTTAACCAACCTCTTGGAGTCACTGAAATCAATGATGAAGCTCTCAGAAACTTAAGTTGTGCTTTAATGGAGTTTTCAGTTTTAAATTTTTGCCCTTTCTTTTCCCATCACAGAGATTTGCAAAGCTACAAAAATGCAGCTTTTTTCCCCTTTTTTAACCTGATCACACAAAACCATCTATGTATCTAGAGGTGAAGTATAATCTTGCTTGGAGTTCTGGAAGATTACAGCCAGTTGATAGATCTGGTACATAGAGGAAAAAACAAGCACTAATAATTCTTTGAACTTTTTGAAATTAAGGTGTTTTTTTAAATTTTCTTGTATATCAACAAGATATCACTGTATAAGTGTATTTTTATATTGGTTCTAGACCATCACTTTCTAAATGTTTCAGTGATTCTGCAGATTGCAGAATGTATTATATGCAGAATATATTTTCAGTTAGACAGTATTACTGTCTTCTTTTATTTTTTCAAATCAATTACTTGCTTCTGGAATTATTGGTTTTTTTCTTTCTTTTTTGTCAAAACAACCCAAAATATACTTTTCTAAAATATAAAGCCCATAGATAGATCACAATATGAGAGATGTCCTATAGCAAGGTGAGATTTCTCTCATATGTGAAGATTAGAGTTCGTTAAATTCTGCCTAAAGCATAACTCCAATTTGCACCTATAGCTTTTGCTTACTATGTTGGCCCTCCTATCTTTTCCTGGTGGAAAGGGATTAAGAATGTTAGGACCTTTGAGTACCCCTTGAGGTACTAGCTACCTAGTCTCAAGCCTAAGATTAGACAGAGAAGATCATAGAACCACAGAATCATTTCTGTTGGAAGAGACCTCTAAGATCATCAAGATCATCATCATCTCCCCTGAGCCTAATTTTCTCCAGTCTAAACAACCACAGTTTTTTCAGCTGCTCCTTATAACACTCCAGAACTTTCACCAGTTTTGTTGCCCTTCTCAGGACATGCTCCATCCAGCACCTCAGTGTCTTTTGTAGTGATAGGGCCAAAACTGAACACAATACTCAGGTTGTGGCCTCACCAGTGCCACATACAGGGGGATGATAACTGCTCTGGTCTGGCTGGCCACACTATTTCTGGTACAGGTCAGGATGCCAATGACCTTCTTGGTCATTTGCTAATATTCTGACATGTTGCAGCTATTATTAATTCTGAGGATACAAACAGTTAAGACAGAACACTTATAAATGGCTGGGTTTTTTTAAGTGGCTAGAATTTTTGTAGATTAAGTGGTTCTTTGTAAGTGTAGAGTGGTCATTTCCTTTGAAGGGTTAAAGGGAGAGAGCTTGAAGAGATTTCACTTCATCTTAGATGCCCCTGATAAAGACATCTGCAGCTTAGCTAGTTGCCCTAACCATCAAATATAGTTGAAGGAAAAAAGTGGTCAATCACACTGAAAGTAGGATTCATTTTATATCTCTTTCTACTTCCTGATAAAATTAATTATACTGTAAAACTATCTTTCCCTCCTCCCAGATGTTGATCTGTCAGTGATCCAAGGCCACGTTTTATTAGAGAAAGGCTGCTGAGTAGAGCCACACAAGAAAAGAAATATAAGGGTGCAAACAGAAGTAAGATTGCTGGTGAAGGGAGAGTCCGCAGCTCAATGATTTCAGAAAACAAAACAAAACAAAATAAAACAGCACCCACTTAAAAAAAAAAAAACAACAACAAGCAAACAAACAAAAAAACCCACACACAAACTAAATTGGAATAACAACAAACACACAAACAACAAAAAAAATCAACAAATCCTCCAACATATACATAAAGAGATAAACAGGAAGCCTCAAAATGGTAATTGAACTACACTAAAAATGAGGTTGATGCAGCAGCAACAAAAGTTGAACCTAATGCCAGTGGCTGACAGCTGCCCAGCCAACAAAGACTTTTGGATGCAGAGTCCAATGTCATTCAAGATAGTAGTTTATTTGTTCTAACCATGTAATGGTTTTGTCTTTTAAAACTATGTCATTTGCAATCCCTCC
Source organism: Willisornis vidua nigrigula (assembly GCA_021164005.1). Taxonomy (NCBI): domain Eukaryota; kingdom Metazoa; phylum Chordata; class Aves; order Passeriformes; family Thamnophilidae; genus Willisornis; species Willisornis vidua. The sequence goes on along the minus strand of JAJPCS010000256.1, from coordinate 3,192,222 downwards.
AAAACCATAAAAGTTGCTTAACACACTGACAGAGAAAGTAGTGAGATTCCAAGGTGATTATTATAGGCTCGTATACATCTTGTCCAGGAAAATTTTCAGGAAAGCTCTGAGGACAAAGAAAACAATAAAACCACCCAAATATACAAACCAGAAAATATTCAGGAGTCCGTTGTTATGTAAGAAGGATACAAGTGGAACCCCTTCTAGATATGAAAAAATATTTGAATTCATTAAAAAAAATTCCTTATATACTCTTGATATGTCAGATAGTGTCGGAGGAGACCCGGGGTTTATACAGTGACAAAAATACTACAAGAGATGGATAGACGAGGACGCCGAAGTCCAGGAACTCGGCTCCCCAAACATGGAAGCTCTGCGAGAGATTTATAAGGACTCTAATAGTTCACACCCTATATGGACACTTCCCCAGTTTGAATGTTATACACCCCAATATGTCTACCCTGGCTATTTTTCCCTTAGCCATCCTTATCCAAGTTTACTCTTCCCACAAAACCCTCCGGGTCACAGCCCCCTGTCCTGGCGTGCCCCGGCCATGGGGACGGTTGCCGGCGGGGCCGCTCACGAGGCGCTGCTGGAGCCCAGGCGGGGCTGTCCCTGCCTCGGAGTGCCCCGGAAGCCCTACGGTAGAATTTCCCTGCCCACCTCATTCTCCCATTGGTCCTTCTGCCACTCCTCCCCTCCCTCTTTCCCTTCGTTTGCATGCACCCAATGAGGTGCATTGCTCCTCCCCGTCTCCGCCCCTCTTCCCTGCCTACATCTGGGGAATTCCCATGCTCTCCTTAAAAGCCAGTGCGCGGCATTAAACTTGGCTTATCCTCGTGGACTCCTGGCAAGTGTAGACGTGTTCCGTTTGGGGCAGTCGCCGGGCCGGGAGCAGGAAGAGCCGACCTCGCTTCTAAGGGGCCTGATCCTAGGAAGCCCTGCTTGCCACTTTCCTAGCCCTGCTCCTGGAAGCAGAAACCTCTCCACCATATCGGTGGTATTTATAATCCACTGATAAGATAGCTCATACAAATGTGATAAAACATCCAACAAGGAGGTTAAACTCAATGCTCTCATTTGCTTATGTGAGAGAGAACCACAAATCATAGAATCATGAATCATAGAATGATTTAGGTTAGAAGGGACCTTAAAGGTCATTTAGTTCCAACCCCTCTGCCTTGGACACTGATTTTACCCTCTGGATCACTTTGTGCAGGGCCTCATTCATCACAGCTTGACCTAGAGATGAGATATTTCTCCATTGCAGAACTCTGAGAAAATCGCTACATCAACTCATGGAATCAGTACATTCAGTAATGCAGCAAAATCAAACATGGTTCATTTATACAGATAAACAAAAAATGTGGTAGCTGCTTTATACAAAGATCAAAACATGAGAGAAGGTGTGAATGAAATGGGTAATTTTGGAAAGAACAGTTACTTCATGAAATTGCAATCAATTAATTAAATTAAAGGGGATATATCAAAGTAACAAATTAACCTTCTATGTTTCTTTGTTAAGAAAACGTCTAATTTTTTTTTTCTTCAGACAAAGGCAGTGATTTCTCTAAACTACTTTATCTGGACTTCAGTAAAGCAGCTGATATATTGCCGGGGGAGGTGTTATCAATTAAGATGAAGAAGATGTAATTAACATAAGAATAAATGAACCATTCAGTCTGTACTGAAAAGGAAATGACTGGCAAGGAAGTATGCTACTTGTAGGGTTTCACAAGTCTTATGTGTGGATTTGGTTTGGCTTTATATTTTGATCATATTTTATTTAGTGCCCTGGGCATGAAAGAGTTGATAGTATGCTGATGAAAGAAAACTCAGATGCACCCATGCAAAGGAAATATAAAAAGGGTCAAGTAAAGGACAGCAATAATACAACTGAGTTAAAAGCAGTGTAACACAGTAAATATCAGATACTTGGGAGCTAACAGTAAAACATTTTGTAGAATGGTGGGAGCTCCTCAGACAGAAATATGGAAGGTGGAGGAAAATCTGGATATTAGTAGATCACAGAATGTTGCAATCTTTGGTCCTATATTCTTACAGACACAAGAAAATATTTATGGTTTTGTTCCCTTAGAAATATTGTCTTCCAGTCTGATTAACTCTGTTCAGGCAAGGTACCTTCAAAACTGGAAAGTAAAGAGAAATTCCGCTTCTGATGAAACGAGGAATTAAACTAGTTTATATTTAAAGACTAAAACAACTTGAACTAGCAAATTAAATACTGTAGATTGATAAGTTTACATAGTACAAAAATAGGGTATTGCATTTCTCTATTGCATATTTCTCTACTGCATGTTGCCTCATCAGCTGGCACAGTCCTGCAGCATCCTCCAACAGTCCTAAATCTCCAGGACTGCATCTTCATCTATTGCAAAGTGAAAATTTGCCTGCAGTTTCTTGATAGCACATTAATTAGCCTGACTGACTAGGTTTGTTTCTGGTTATTGTTTGTTAATGCCCTTTTCTTATCTTCCCAACTTAAAATATAACCTTTTTCACACCCTATACCCTTACTTAAGCCTAAATCAGATTTAACATTTCTAGGGTTGGATTAATCTCATCTAGCTACGTTGACTACAGTGTAAATAACTACATTTGAGCAAGGTTTTTCTTTGCAGTTAACATGGAGAAGTCAGTATATACCTGTTGCAATTCTTCTGTCCCATTGCCAACATCCATTTGAAACTGAACTGAGTTGTGCTCATGCATACACACACCTCAGATACAGACAGTTACACTCCAGCTGCCTAAACTTAGGTGGGATGCATGAACCTTTCACACAAGATCAATAATATTCTTTTTGATATTGTGCAAAGATTTCCTGCACAGGGCCAGGAGTTAGACTTGATGATCCTGATGGGTCCCTTCCAACTCAGAATGTTCTATGGTTCTGTAATAACTCATTAACACTTGTTAAAAAATGAGAAGAGAACTTTGAGTTAGTACATTTTATGCAGGGCTTGCACTATTTTCCCATAGTTAACCTAAAGTCAATATACAAGAAACATTTTGACATAAACTCAATACTGTGTGCCTGATTGAATTAATACAAACATGATTGTGTATTTATTCTTAGTCTGGATCACACCAGTACTGGTTGTTAACAGGTATATACTAGGGAACGTACAGGTTTATATTAATGATAGTGGAACTACCATACAGACAGAAATAGTATTTCACTCATCAGTTTTGATTTCTGTGTCTTCCCCTCCTAGTTAAAAATCAGCTCCATAAGGTGTCATAGCTGCCTCATTTCTTTTATACTTCTGTGTCATTTCTCCTCATCTACAAATTGTGAAATTCAAGGTTAAGATTAAAGTGAATAGTATACGCAGGTATTTTCCTTACAATCATTTCACTCAAATGATTTTAGTAGCCCGATTTATAATCTGGCTGCACAAAACCTTGAATCAAAACACATTAAAAGGCACTGTTGTATGCCAGTGGAAAGAAGGTGCCCTGTTGGAATTTTTTTTCAGAAATCTTTGCTGCAAAGTGTTGCTGTTAAGTGTCTCTCAGCTGACACCTCTGTAACAAAAGATATTTGGGCTCCATTCCTTCTCTGCAGGAACTATCAATTTTCAAGCTAGCTTAAGATATCAGAAATTCAGTAAAAGCATTTGAGTAATTTCTGCTTATGGCCTAATGTGGTTGGAAAAGTTGTTCAGGGACTAACTGGGTTCCTAGTACAAGTATATTAAAGTTTTGCAATTATTTTGCAATACATAAATATTATCAATATATTTAATTTTTATATAATTAGTATTTTATTACACACATATATATTGCATTTCATTGTACTGTATTTTATTGCATTGTATTATATGTATTTCAAAACAGTAGGTAAAATATCAATCTTCACATTATATTGAATAATTCATGATTATACATCTCATTGTGACTTTTTTTCTCCTTAACACCTTTAGCTTCTAAATTAGAGGAATTTCCCCTTCCTTTTCTTTCATTTTCTTTACTTCCTCTGTGATTTTTAAAAGCCAGTTTGGTACTTACTCAAGCAAAATTGTGTAACAGTTTTGGCAGACCTCTATTACTCCATTTCTTCCTTCAGCTATTTCTATACACTTACCCTAATTAGCAGAACTATACTTAATGCATGCATGCTCACAAGTTCCTCAAGGAAAAGTCAAGGTGGAAACTATCAACTTACTTCATAGTAGAATTTTTGTTCCATCTGTCATTTGGGCTTTTCCTTTTATTATTTGTTTAATAAGCTACATGTATTCAAAAGTGGCAGTGGCTGTTTTGGTTTTCTTAATTGACACTGAGCAACTTCTGTGTTACTGGTATTCTTAAGACATAATACAATGTAATACTATTTTATTAGAAGATCTTTTAAAATTATATATTAAAGGTATTTCAAATTTTCTGCCCAAAGAAACATTTCTGCTCATATTGTATGTACATGCCAATGAAATCCCCCTATGGGATCAGTCTTACATAAATGAGTTAAAATGTTTGCATGATTAAGACTATATTGAAATTTTACAGCAGCTCCCAATGAAGACAAGGCTTAACTACACACAGGTTTGAAAAACAGACCAAACATTTTATTTTCACTCAGTTGTTCTTGATGGTTTAGTGTGTGAGAGAAAAGCTAAAAGCAATGCTCATTCTCTCAGGCTTTTTCCCTTGAATTTCTTACCTACTTGATAAAAGCAAAAAGTTTCACTTTCAGTACAGATCATGGTGATACTCAGCGATGTAAATTATCCTATAAATAAAAGACACAGTTCCACAGTTCTTTGCAAAATGAATTCTAAGAAATAGTAAGAAAACTGGAGAGATGAGGAATGATTGATTTACTTCTGGTTTACAGTAAAACAAAATATAAGGTAAGAAGGAATAGCTGAAAGTTTGCTGTATATGATGTTCAAGCAATCTGCTATGTGTGAACAGAAAAATAAATTAATGCATTAGTTACATTGTTCAACTTGATGGCTTTATACTTATGCAATTGTGTGGCTGCGTACTTGCATAATTGTTTTGTCACCTAAGTTTCTTCAGAATCATGCAGAAATTCACTCAGTTTGCCAAAAGTGGGTGTCATTCTAATGTAAAAATTCACCAAAGTCTGTGTAGCTTTCATTCCCTAGGTAGCTACATTTTTGGGATGGAAAACCAGAAAATTCGAAGATGTCACCACTATGACTACACTGACCATGTTTATTTTTGTGTCCTTTCACAAGCTAAACATTTTTGCATCTTAGTCTTCTGAGAAGTCTTGGGTGAAAGGCACTCTTAGTGCATGTAATAATATTTGAACTCACTATAAAGCAGAATAGCCATGATTAAATCTATTAAATTATACAGGCAAAGCAAAGCTGTACAGTTTTGAATCTTTCATGTAATAATACAGTAGTTAAAGGAATCAAATAGAATACGAACTATTTTTAGCTTTTTCCTTTCTTCTGAATTGTTTTATGACTGCTCTTGTTACTTTTCACATATTTTGTTTGATGGCTTTTTAATTAGGAGTGTGGAAGATGTACCCCGATAAAAAGCTGTGCTGTAGGATTCCTTTTCCCTTTCCTTTCTTTCTCCTGCATGCAGCAGTTATTTGGGTCTGAGTCTCACAGTCAGTGCTTTTGTAGATTGATTTCTTTTTTGTTGGTCCCATGAGTCGTTCTTATTTTTTGGCACAATGATTGAGGTGCAAAAGAAAGGGTAGGAAATGACTCAATTCTATAATTTTTTGATAGAGCTCTGTGCTTGGAAACTCTTAGTGTCAGGAAAAGCCATTGTCTCCTTCACCCTTATTAAATTTTAAAAATACAAAGACAATCACAAGCACACTTTAAGCCTCTGTAATGTGTTCTCAGTAAGCAGTGAACTCAAGGAAGATGAGTATCCAAAGAAATAAAAAGTGAGGAATCTACATCAAGCCTATTTCTTTCAGTATGTAGTTCAGCTAATATTTACACTTCTTACCTTGAGGTTAGTGGCACCTGAAGTGTAATTTAACACGTTAGAAAAACAGTATCTCTGCCTTGCACCTAAATTACAAATGAGTAAACAACTTCACATGTCACATCAGAAGCAGTATTCCCATTTTGATACTAACCTCAATTCTGGGCATGCAGCATTGTTACACAGTAACAGGGAATCCTTTAGGACTTGATAGAAGTTGTTTTTCATTGGTTTTGTGCAATAACAAGTATTTTTATTATTTCTACAGCTGTCCTTAATGAGACATTAATTGCTCTTTTCAGTGTGTAAAGAACTAGGGATTTTATTCTGCATGTATGTCAATAATTTGAGGAGCTTTTTTTCCCCCTATATCAGCTTAAATACAGCTTTTTGTATTTTGGGGGGGTGGGTTTGTTGGTTTTGTTTGGCTTTTTTTTTTTTCTTTTATGTGTGGGAGTGTGTTTTTGGTTGTTTTAATTAAGTTCATGGCACTGGAAAAGATGATGAGATTTATCACACCCAAATATAGGTTTACATTTACAGTTTAACTTCTTTGGACTGTCATTGGGCTTTATGACAGGAAATGGGATAGAATCCATGTGACTTAACTAAAACAAAGATTAATTTCAATCAAAAATTGTCATGCTTCTGATATTTAAAGACAGCTTCAGATGCTGGTGTCAGCATTCTAGATATGTATGTTTATTCAAATCAGCCTTGTATACAGTACATTTGCTGACTTTATGAGGAATGAATATGACTAAAAGCCAAAGATCTTTTTTCTTTCCAAAAAGAGAAATGATGCTAGATTTTGCCTCAACTACCTGATACACCTTTTGTGATGTCATACTTTTCAGTTTAAATGTAAGCTGCACTAGTGTTCAATTTCTAAAGTGATTTTCCTGGTATTTTCATGATTACAGCATTGACAACAAACAATGAGCTGAGGAAAGGACATAAAATATCATAATCACATTGACCTTAAGCCTCTGTCTTTTGTTTAACAATGACATTTGAAAATAAGCTCACCCTGATACTGTATTTTTTTTCTTAGGTTCAATTTTATGGTGATGTAAATGTGCTCAGTAATAAAAATTAAATAGTCAAATTTCTAAGTATTCATAAATCTCTAATATGAAAGGGAGAAAGTGGACATGGTTTGGAGTCTGTTCCTTCATTTGTTTGGGGGGTTGTTTGGGTTTTTTGTGTGTTTGTTTGTTTTAATTTTTTTTTTAGCTGAAGCTAACTGTACATTGTATAGGGTAACTATCTATCTATCTATCTATCTATCTATCTATCTATCTATCTATCTATCTATCATCTATCATCTATCATCTATCTATCTATCTATTACATATCTTTTTAGTGGGTATGACCATGAAATTTCATGTAATCTCTTTTTTTGCCAGTTCCAGGCATACTCATTTGAGTCCTGGCCATAACTTCATAATTACATTATAGTGTGTCTAGAACTAAATCCTCTCCTTCCTACATTTTCTCTTTTCATAAACAGTTTTATTTCCCCCCACCCCGCTCCCCCCCTGTACAATATCTAAAGAAGGACTTGAACATGGTACCAGAGGTTTTTTTACTTGAAGGACTAGAGATCCAGATTGTCCTGTAACACATATCAGTGAATAATGCCAGATATATACTACTGTTACATCTACACTGTCATTTTGAATTACATCCTATTTCCCTTCTACTTATTATTTAGATGGCATATTTCTAGGTTGCGTACAGTAGTCACTCTAGGGAAAAAGAGGTGGGTCCCTTCAATAGTACAGCTATAACTGATATGATTTGTGAGACAGTTCTCTTACTGCACTTGGCGAAAGACAAGTAAATTCCAACACTTTCAGAGACTTCAGACATATAATTTATTCATCTTTCAGTTACAGGAATGTTCCCCAACCACACAGAGACCTAGAAAGGTTGGTTGATAAGCATCACTGTTAAAAAAAATAAAAAAATAAAGAGGTTGTACAAAGATGTAAAGAATGGAACCTGAAAGGCTGAGATTGGAGTGAACCAAGATTAAATGGGAATATATCAGGATGTGGAGGCACAAGCAAGAACACACAGCAGGGAAAGGGTTCTCAGTGCCTGTGTTACTGGCATCCAGATTAGCAGGTCATCAGCACCCCTGCACATCGATTTGCAGTTTCATAAAACACGGATTTGAAGATAGGGATGGTATTGGCTCACAGATATCTATCAGGATAGATATATTGCCAGCTTCAAAAGGGTTAAAAAGGTATATCCGTAACCTGCATGTGGTCACTAACTTCAGATGAAATGAAGAGATAATTGTCTTCCTCTGTCCTCCATGTCATTGCAGAGGATGTATCTTAACATCTGGACATGAGCACTGAAGTGACCAGCTGCTGGCCAGACAGCCTGAGCACTCCTGCCTTGCTCCCTGACAACTCAGCTGACTTCTCAGGCATCATATACAGTCTAGTGAAACAAGTTTTGTTTCCATTTTTCTTTTAAATAAAATTGCTTTTCCATCTGATAATGTCTTGCATGTATATTTACTACATTGTGGATACAGTACAACAGTATTTCCTACAAAGATGTGTAACAAGTATCCACAAAACTAGAGAGAGCAGGTTAAAGGTATGTATAATGGATAAGGTACTGCAACCATGTAGAGCACATAGTGAAGTAAACCAGTACCATAACTACTGAACCAGACTTCGCTTCCTACACTATTCACCATGGAACAGGCCAGCCAACATCAATAAACTTTGTAAATGCAAACCATTTTGCTCCAGGTGCCCAGGAACAAAGTATTGTTCCCTGAATGTTTTCCAGGACCTTTAAAAAGAGCTCTTTTAAGGGCACAGTAATAATAATCATCAGGTTAATATTGTTAGGAGGTAAGTATGTAAAGTACAGGAACTCAAGTGGTAGCTTACTGGCCCATTTCACAAAAGAAAGGCTTTGGGTTATATATATGTAAATGAATAGAGAGCATTTTTAAGGCAGAGAGCCTGTTCTTGTCACTTCTAATCTGCAATAAAAATTCATCATGTGAGAAATATGCATGAGGATTTGAATGGGCATGCCTCCAGTGTATTATCATAACACAGGCAGTGGAAACCATCTTTCTTAAGTAGGAAAGAATATTTGCAAATATCTGACATACAAAATGTCTCCGTATTGGCGTTTGAACACAGAAGTCCTTTCAAAAAATGAAAACAGAGATGAATGGGGACCGATGTGCTATCTGATCAACTACTTCTATTCTGTCACATCTACAGTCAGCTTTCTTTGGCACTGTAGGTACTTTCATGTTCCAGGCTGCTTCAAAATTGCTCAAAAAAATTAGTTCAACAAAGAGAAAACTGGAAGACTCCCATACGCAATATTCTTTCCAACATTACAGCAACTGTGGTTTCCTTATTAAGAAACTTACCTCAGAAAAAATATTTCAAAGTTTGCTCCTCTTGCCATTACAATCAGAATTTATTATTTTACTCATTTTTTCCTGACCAAAGAACCTCTCACAGTAGAGCTTATTAGTGTTCATTACACAAATCTAGGACAGGGTTGGTTTGTTTCTAATTGCAACAAAGCTTTCACATTTCTTTATTAATTGAGTCAACTCAGGAATTATTTCCACTAAGAAACCTGGAAATGCTCAAGGTCTGAATGCATACCACAGCTGAAACCCAAAGCTATCTCAAGAGCAGAACTTGAGTGTTCTCTTTCTGCAGAAAAGAGCTGCAGGTGCTTGTCCCAGATGAGATGTGTGGTGCATTACATCATATGTCCTATTCGAACAACAAAGATATTGGTATCCCAAGTGTTCTTTGCTATACACTGGAATGTAAACACTGCCTTACAATGTAGTTTTAGCAGTTTTCCTGGCAGATATTGGCCACTGACAGAAAAATAATCGCACTAATTTTACCACTGTATATAAACATCTGAAAGGAGGGTGCTAAGAGAATGGAGACAGGCTCTTAGTGGTGCCAAGTAATAGAGCAAGAGCCAATGGGCAGAAACTTATGCACAGGAAATTCTGCCTAAATATGAGGAAGAACTTTACTGTGTGACTAACCAAGCACTGGAACAGATTGCCCAGAGAGAATGAGGAGTCTCCTTCACTGGAGATACTCAAAAACTGTCTGGACACACTCCTGTGCAATCTGCTACAGAACAATCCTGCATAAGCAGGGAGGTTGGACTAGATGACCTCACCTGTGATTTCTTCCAACCATAATCATTTTATGATTCTGTGATTCTATGATAGAAATAAAATTATTTGAGCAGGATTCTACTCCAAATTGTAGACACCAATGTTGAGTGGCATTTTTTGCCAGTTGCATTTGGAGTTAGAGGTCATTATTTCCGACTTTTTGTATATATCATTACAATTATTGGAAGTTAAATTTCTCTATTCCCATCTTCCATAATGCAGACAATTGTAAATCCAGTTCTCTTGATAATTTACCTCTTTCAGTGGCTTTTTACAGAGTTCCCTTTATTGACCATCAAAAAAAAAAAAAACAACACCAAAAAACCCCCAAAACCCAACACCTTAATAATTAAAATCTATTTCAATGAAAGGGAAAAAGAGAAAATCCTTTGAGGAAAGTATAGACAAAACACATGAGAAATTAGAATATCTTTCCAAATATGCTGCTTTAATTTCACAGAAATTTGTGTTTTCACAAAAGACCATATTAACAGAAAGTTTATCAGTCATACTCAAATCAATGAAGACTGAACATCAGTAAATATAATTTCTATTTAAAAAATGCATAAATAAATAAAAAATGGATTAAAAAAGTGCACCAAATGCCACATTAACAATTCTGCATGGCAAAAGAGTGTTCTGAAGACTGAAGAAAAGTACTGAACTAGAACTAAAAGAAATATGGCAAAATACACATAGAAAATTAATTTTGGAATAGTTTTTTTAAAAGCACAGTTCAAGACCCCCTGGGGCAAGCAAGTAATTCAGATGTCATCCTGTCAAGGATGATGAGGCTCACAAATTATTCTTTGAGGAGGAACTAAAGGACACTTCCAAGTCAACTGCTCTTGTCCTTATAGGGGACTTCTACTTGTCAGAAATTAAATAGGAACATCACACAGCTGGTACAACCTGAGTCAGAAGATTCATAAAAAACACTGGATGACAACTTTATGGAACAGGTCCTAAGGAAGCCAACTCAGAAAGATGCTCCCCTTGATCTGCTGCTTGTCAACAGAGTGGATCTTGTAAGTGAAGTGGAAATTGGTGGCCATCTTGGTCACAGCGACCAAGAAATGATTGAGCTTAAAATCTTTGTTGACAGTAGGAAAAGTGCTGGCAAAACCTCAACTTTGAGCATGAGGAGAGCAGATTTCAGGTTGGTGAGGAAATTAGAGAGTTAGGTCCCCTGGGAAAATGTTTTTGCAGGTTACAACCCAACCCTGTTGTTAATAAATCCTTTGGGATGGATGAGAGTGACTGATTGCTGTTTGTAAATGTAAAAGTGTAGGGTTTATATTAGAATAATTTGATTTCAAAGGAAAAATAATACTAGCAGTTTTGGTTGTTAACATCTATAGTAATACAGCAATATTAAAGCATAAAAATAACATTTAAGAAAATGTATAAGGGAGACAAAGAGGAAAAAAAGGAAAAAAAACAGAAAATATATAAAGTCATCACCCACTGTATCCAGTGATGAAACTTGATAGTTGGAGCTTCACAGTCTGTTGGTTGAAGTTATGGTCGCAGACATGTTGAAGTGATGGTCTTGGTCCACTGGGAACGGGGAAAGTTCCCTCCAAAATTCAAAGATTTCATGAGTTATATACACTCAGGCTCAGGTGGGAATGTGTAGTACCTCCCCTGGTGCAGGGAGTTTTACAGTGAATGATGTTACAGGACATGTCATGAGTCTTTGACACCTTTTAAGATACTACAGCTGCCTGTTTTGTCAGCATCAGTCATGGTCCATTATGGTCCATTGCCTGAGATGAATAGCTCAGGCTCGATTTGAAAGTCTTTGATGCTCCCCAGAGGGGTTTTCACAGCACAATCATCATGTAGCAGAGAACATTGGCATGATAAAATGGATTATCTTACCTCTCAGGATTTGCCTTTTATCAGCCTCTTCCCTTACCTAGAAATCCAGTCTGCAGCTTCAGGTATGCACACATTCTGTACCCGAGATAGTTGGACAATGGCAGCCCTTTATATTATCTGAAGGTCCTTTTCCAGTAGCATATTCAGGGAGGGGTGAGCTTTGCTGGATGAGCAGTCATTTCTTTACAGTTTGGCAAAACTCTTCTGGTGACCATAACAATGTTTAAGCCATTAAGTATTTAAGTCTCTGACAGGTGCTGGTGTCTATGAGTGCTGGTCACTTTTCAAACATCACCTGTAAAGGCACAGGAACAGGTAATTCCCAAATATTGGAATTCAATCATGGGAGGCAGAAGGCCAGCTTGGTTGAACAGGATGTTCTCTTGGAAATAAGGCAAAAAAGGAAGGTTTCTGCCCAGTGGAAGCAAGGTCAACATATAATATATAGATGCTCCTTGCTGCTGTACAGAGAAAATTTGTGTGGCTAAAGCTCAGCTGAAGTTGAAGCTGGACAGAAATGTGGGGGACAATAAAAAGAGATTTTCAACTACATTAATAGTAATATGCATTATAGAAATATCATCAGCCCATTACAGTAGGAGAATGGTCACCTCACAAACAGGGACAAAGGAGACATATTTAATGCTTTCTTTGCCTTCATCTTCAGCTCATATGATGGATCAAGAGGATCTCACTGCCCTGAGCTGGAACTTCATGATTGTGAGAATGCTCAACTCCCAGTCGAGCCTGGATCCCTACGACTCTATGAGGCCTGACGGGATTCATCCCAGAATCCCCAAAGAGCCATCTGATGTCATTGCGAAACCTCTCTTGATGATTTTTGAGCAGTTTTAACAATCCAGAGAGGTCCCAGCTGATTAGAAGCTGGGGTACCTTGTTCTGATTTTCAAGAAGGGCAAGAAGGACCCTGAAAACTACTAGCCTGTCAGTCTCACTTAATTTCCTGGTAAAGTTGTGGAGAAGATTACTCTGGGAAGTGTTGAAAAACACTGAAAGACAACAACACAGTGTTTAGTCACAGCCAGTACAGCTTCAGGAGACAAAAGTGCTGCTTATCAAACCTGATTTCCTTCCATGACAAGGGAGCCCACCTAGCTGATCAAGGGAAGCCAGCTGATGTCATCTTTTTGTTTTTTCAGTAAAGCTCTTGATACTGCCTCACAGGATCCTTCTGCACAAAATGTCCAGCATATAGCTGGATAAACACATCATGTGGCGTGTCAGCATTGGCTCATGGGTGGAGCACAGAGGATAATAGTGAATGGAGGAACATCAGACTGTCATTTGTGGGGTTCCACAGAGCTCCATCTTGGCCCCTGTCCTCTTCAACATCTTTATAAATCACTTAGACACGGGACTAAGCAGGTTTGCAGATGGCACAAAACTGGCAGGAGCTGTTGACTCCCCCAAAGTAGGGAGGTCCTGCAGAGAGATGGGCAGTCACCAACCACAGGAAGTTCAAAAAGGGAAAATTGCCAGATTCTGCTCCTGTGATGGGACAACTCCAGATGCACGTACAGACTGGAGAATGAAATGCTGGAAAGCAGTACCATGGAAAGGGACCTGGGGGTCCTGGTCAATGGCAAGTTGAATATGAGTCAGCAGTGCCTTGGCAGCCAGGAGAGCCAGCTGTGTCCTGGGGGGCATCAGGCACAGCATCACCAGCCAGTCAAGGGAGGGGATTGTCCTGCTCTTCTCTGCACCGGGGCAGCCTCATCTGGAATACTGTGTGCAGTTTTGGGAACTGCAATATAAGAAAGATATTAAGCTCTTAGAGAGCATCCAAAGGAGGATAATGAAGATGGTGAAGAGCACTGAGGAAGCTGTATGAGGCTGAGGTCACTTGTTCTATTCAGCCTGGAGAAGGGGAGACTCAAGGAAGACTTCATTGCAGTCTGCAACTTCCCTTTGTGAGGGGAAGAGGAGGGGTAGGCACTCTTCTCTGTGATGGCCAGTGAGAGGACCTGAGGGAATGGCCTGAAGTTGTCTCAGGGGAGGTTTAGGTTGGATCTTTAGAAAAAGATTCTTCCCCAAGACGGTGGTTGGGCTCTGGAACAGGGTCTACAGAGAACTGGTCACAACAGAAAACCTGTCACAGTTCAAGAAGTGTTTGGACAATACTCTCAGCCACACGGTGGGACTCCTGGGAATGGTCCTGTGTGGGGCCAAGGGCTGAACTCAATGATCCTTGTAGGTCCCTTCCAAGTCAGCATGTTCCGTGATTCTGTGGTACTGTGAGATTATAAGAATGCACACAAACTAAGTATGAGAAACAGAAAACATGCATATGAATTGGAGAGTTAATTGATTTTGCCCATAAGTGAATTAAAACTCGAGCTTTCATTTTAGATGAGGATCATATGCCAAGCTGGATGGGAAATTCCATAAGCTTTCTCAAATATTGTGGATAATGTTCTCCAGGTTTAATATCACTAGTGTCTCAATTTATTATGTCTTACAAAATTTCAGTCTTCTGTGACCTTATAATCAGAATGGGTGATTTTTAAGCCAATAATGTGTTAATCACAACCAAACACTGTGATTCTGTTCTTTCTTTCTCTTTCTGCTCTTTTGTTCATAAGTCAGATAAATGTTTTACCTCTTCATACATCCCAGTGGGACAACAGTTACTAATTCATAGCCTCTCTGCTGAAGCTAGAAGTACAGTAATGTTCTGTCATTGTGTGAAGACAGTATCTCAATGCATAGAGTGAGAAAATTGCCCTTAGTTACAAGATTTGCCAAAATCAGGTACCTTCTTGGCTGAGTACTGTCAAATATTCTTGAGCTGGTATAACCCTTTGAGACTGCAGATGGAATGAAATCAAGAACAATTTAATTAAATGTGCTGGGAATGTAATTTGGGACATTATGTATTTATTGAAGAAATCTGGTTTGGATGAGCTGTATTACACTGGGAAATTATCTTTACTAGTAAACAGAATATGTGTCGTCACAGCTTAACAGAGTCAGTTGAAAGACAATACATAGATCAGTAATACAATCAAAAATTAATGATCTGGAACTAAATTTGAATATTTTTAAACAAAATATATTCATTGAACTTCCATAGCAAATGAAAGCATGTTTCATTAACGTATTATAACTTCCTGTCATTGTAGTTCCTTGTGTCCTTGTAGTTATTGTAGCTAAATGTAGATATGATTAATTTCAAACATGTATTAGTCCAGGCTTATTAGCAGGTTAGTCTGATAATGTACAATTTGTCAAGAAAGATTTGGATTAGAAGCTCTATGGATGCACAAGTTTCTGTCTAAAATTCCTCAAAACACACAAAGCCTAAAAATTGTAGTTTGATATCTGCACTGAGAAAAGATTGGGTTTTTTTCCTGTTCACAATTTTTTATTTTCCTAAGACCAAGGAAAAAAAATGCAAACAAACAACAAAATCTCTGTTCTGTTCAACTGCATATTTTAATATGATAAACAGCTAACATCCATGTTCTGCTTTTATGTATTCAGGCTTTTCACTATTGTTACCTTTTAGAGTTGACTCTGTTTTTGTTAGAACCACACAATTAGCACCGTAACAGAAAAACAGAGAAACAGACTATATCCTGTATATCCCTCACTTCATGAGTTATTTCTTAGCTCATTCCATTACTTATTCAACTGGAATTTTCTCTGACAGTTATGAGACTTAACTAGTAAAGGGAATTTCTTTTTTCAGAAAGGGAATTATTTCCTGCTCATACACTGCTCTCTGCCCTGGGCTCCACAAATATACTAAAATTCAGAAAATAGTAATACAAAAATTGTATCCTGAATTAACTGTGAAAAAAACCCCCAATCTGTTGGGCTATTTACATTGAAGAGCTAAATGGATGCTGCTTGTAGAAACCCATTTCACAGGTCTCCACTTAGGGTACTTGATCAATTTTGAGTTGTATGTCCTTCATTTAAATCAGATGTTTGATCCCAGCTTTTTCTCTTTCCGGTATTAAAAATTACTGGAGTGTAATATTTTAAAAATTACACTGTTGCAATGCAGTAAAAAATAAAAGCATCCAAACACAAAAATTAATGAGAAGAAAAGAGAAGAGAACACATACAAGAATTATCTTTCATCTGATTAAAAAAAAATTCTGTTTCAAAACAGATGTATGCACGTTGTTTGGATTTTATTTTTCCAATAAAAAAATTATGGAGTATGATACTGAAAAAGGAGATGGTTTATCCTACTTCAAGAATTTTTTAGGACTAATGTATGAACAGGAATTCAAACTCAGCATGTAAAATATTGACTTAAACAGTAGAAAACAAGAAAAAGGCAATTCTTGTCTTTAGTTTTTAATTTTGTAGGTCACATAAATTTTCTTTGTATATCATGAAATAGTCATAAGCAAAAAAAAAAATAAAAATCCAGCCACTTCCAACCACCTGAGATTTCCCTGACCATATATTATATTTACCTGACCATTTTCTAGTTTTCTTTTGCACCAAAGATATGACTCAAGAAAAAAGTGTTTATGGACCTTTTCAGAATACAGGGAGAAAAAAAATAAAGGCCAACTCAGTATGCAATGTGTGAGATTCACTCTGGGGAGTAGTGTCAAGTGACTATAGACTTATGTAGAGAAAACTTACAAAAAACATACCTATATCTCAATCATAGTAATATGCAGTTTTCATGGCTCAGTTAAATGAATATTCAAAGAGATTTGACCAGGCAATCATAGCTAATTTCCTATAGGATCCTGGCCTCAAAATGAAAGTGTCTTCTTTTTCTAGACACTTTGGACATTACAGATCTAAATATATCCTTTATATGTTTATTCTAAATGACCTTGTTTGGTAAAAAAAATATGTTATTTAATTTCACATTACACTATATGTTTTTATTGCTTTGGACTGGATATCAATTATGTAAAATATTAGGTTCTTCCTTTTAATCTGTCATATAGACCTAATTGTTCATAGTTTTAGTGTTTTTTAAAAACTTCTATATTGGCAGTTAAAAATGCAATCTAGAAATTGTCTAATCCATGTCTTGAGATTTGGAAGTATTTACAGCTCAAGTGTTATTTAAGGATTCTTCTTGAAATAAATCAGGTCACTATGTGCCTAGGTCTTTAAAAATAAAATAGAGGTTTAATTTATTCTATAGTTCACAAGTAGAAATCAGATGTCTTTCCAGAGTAGCTGCTTTCCTCTGAGGAGGGAATAAACCGCAGAGTAGTTCCAGATTAAAACGGATACTCTCCTGACTGTGTTGCAATGAAAAGCAGAGGAGAAAAAATGGAAACATTTTGTTGCTTCCTTACAGAAAATAACTCTTAAGTGAGCTGAAATTAAAACAAGGAAATGCATGTTGGAACACAAGTCACATGTTTGATAGTAAATGCAGTGTGGGCATTAGGGGGTACTAGTTAAAAAATGAATCACAATTTATTGTTTTATTTGGACTTAGATCAGATTTATACCTTATGTCATAGGTTCACCTAGGTGGGCCTAAATTTCAGTTTTTGAAGTTCAATCTAGGCCTGGGGGCTGTCAGCTGGTCTGGGCTGGGCTAAGCCGACAGCTGACTCCTCCTAGCCAATAGTGTTGTATTCCATACCATATTATGACATCATTATCCAGGGAAGTAGAATCAGTGTGTGAGTGGTTTTGTCAGTCACCCCTCAGCATTACTGCCGAGAGGACACACACACGGTGCAGTCCCAGGAGAGATGGAGGGACCAGGCCCAGCACCGGTCTAGCAGTTGTTTTGGGAAGTAAAATGTTTGATGTGGGTTCTTCTCTCTCTGCTCGGGTCTGGTTTTCTGGGACTGAGACTTTTAAGATACTTTGGGGTTAGAACAGTGGACTTTATGTGTGTACTAAGAAGTAAGGAACTGTTCCTTGTTGCTCTTAATTTGTGTATTTGTACTTTCTCCTAGTTGTCTCTTTGTGTCTGTAAAATATATGTAGTTTTAGCAAAGACGTGGCCTTAAGTTGGCTTTTTTCCTTCCCCTCTCTTTTGCTCCCTTTCCTCGGTGTTGGGGGGTGGGAGGCTCTGACCCTGTACTTGGAGGGTTGGCATTTTGCCAGCTCAATCCAAGACACCTTAACACCACGAAAAGAATCTGTTGATAAATATAATTACATAGCTACCTTTTTCTTTTTTTTTTAATTTTTCCTGCTACAGATCACTGTGTATTAACATATATTCTACTTCCTCAATTTTGTTAACCCACATTCTGAGAAATACAATGTAAGCCAGTCAATTTTGTCAGTAAGTTGACTTTTATTACAATAAAATTTCCATGAACTTATTCCCACTAGTAACATTCTCATTGTCCATTCTCTATGACTTTTTTTTTTTTAATAATTCAAAGGTTTCTGGTTTATATTTTGACACAGAATGTTAAACTGAAAATACAAATACTTCAGAGAAATTGAGATATAGTGGTCATGCAATGGAAATAATGCCTTCCCAAGACTATGACAGCTGGTATTAAAGTAACAAAACATTGTTAGAAGCAGGATAAAATGTTTGACCTGTATCTTCAAACATTTCATGGGGCAAAAAGGCAAGAGCTGTGAATGTAGAAGACAATCCTCTGAAAATCAGGTATCAGTGAAAGAAAGGCTAAATTGTATACCAAAAGAATGCCAGAATTTGGCACCTCCCATTATGTTACAAACTGTAATTATAGCAAGGCTAAAAAGAGACAAAAAACAGAACAAAGACCAAAGCTATACAATTGCTTTCCCTAATATCCAGTAAAGTCAAATTGGCATATAGTCATAGATTTCCTCACTGTAGTTCCCACTTTAGTTCTGGACACAAGACTATCAAAGAGACGAAAAACAGGACGAGAGGTGATACATTAGAAAAATCTTTCCCTTAAAATGTGATGAATCCCTCATAAATGTGCTAATATTAAAATATTTTTTTATATTTTCATGGCACACCTTTGACTGAAGAATCTTCATCAGCAATCTGTGTAGACATGAAAGAGAACTATTCAAAATGTAACAAGATGAAGACTGCCACATTTGCACTTTTATCCCAGTTTTGGTCTTAGCATTTAATTCTTCTAAAATAGCATCCCAGAAGTATGAATGAATGGGAATATTTTTAAATTTTGACTATAAAATTATATTTACTTGTTTACATTCACAAGTCAAAATCTCCCATCGTACACAGCACTAAGGGCTATGTGAAAACATTTAGATCAATATTCTTTAACAGGAAGGGAAAATATGCTTCCTTAACATACTCAAGTAAAACAAGGAGCTGTGTTCTTGGAAATTATTTGGCATGCTTAGTACTAGATGGCTTGTATTTCATCTCTCTGTCTTACATGTTGAAACCTTTCATTGGGTTTATTGCACAGGACTGATGTGCCCCAGTAGAGTTAGCTTATCACTGCAAGCCACATTGTTGTGAGTCCTGCCTCAAAGAAAATGCAAAACGCATTCTGAACCTTTGATATTTTAATGCAAATTTCATAATATGTTTTAAAGAATGGAAAACAAACTGCACCACACTATAATTGCCCTTTATATCAGCTGATAATCTATGCATGCTTACTTGTAAACATACACAAAAAGAGCAGATCTTAAAATAAGAAAGAAAAAAGTATCTTGCAAAATGCAAAGTCATATGCAAATCAGTTGAACAAGATTGAATTAAAATTTTTGAATTGGTTATTAATTTGTGTATCAGATAATTCAGGCTATGCCTTTTCTTTCAGCAGGATTCATTCAAAAGTTGTCCTAGTACAGCAGGAGGGACCAGTTATCACTGTGTGAGGGTGATCACAGCTGTGTATTCTACCCCCTCTATTCATTCCCCAAGGACAATGGAACATTAGCAGCAGCTGCCCAGGGAGTCATTGGCACCTTCACACCCAGCCTGAGGGGGTGTGGCTGCTGGGCCATCAACGGTTCGACAACACCCCCTGGCTCCAGAGTTAATCACCCATTGTGTGAGTCCCCGCCCTGGGGGAGGGACTGGGTGCTCCCTGAGAGTACGTAAGTGGTGGGTAAGAAGACCTTGGGAACTTCTTGTCGGATCCAGAGGAGCAGCAGGACCTCAACAGACGATCACTGCTCTCAACCAGACTACGACTGCCACTCTCAACCAGACTATAGCTCTCGTCTGCACCAACAGGTTTTTCACTTCCTTTTGCTTTGGACTTGGGGGAACCACATGGGTCTCAGCACAAGGGCCAACAAACCCTTTTGGGTTTGTGCCCCAGGACACTGGGTTATACTGCTGGGTTTTGTGAGTTGAAAGCAATTTCCCTTTGTGTCAGTGTATTTATTGTAATATTATTATTAAATTTTAGCTCTGATTTATAATCTCTCTCATGGTGAGTTCATTTGCCCTGCTGGTTCACCTTTAAACCAGCACAGAAGTGAATTTCTTATTTCCTCAAGCTACTTTTCATAGTTGAGTATGTCCAAGATATTAATGTACTTAATACTATATGATAGTTGTTCCCTATTTCAGTGATTCCTTAACATAACAAATCTTAAGGAAACTGACAGATAAATGATTGATTATACTTAAGATTGACCTGCAAATGATGTGGCACACTGTCCTGGGTTGAGCCTGCTAAGTGAGGTCTAGCTAAAACTAAAGCCAAAACTACCACACACACACACAAAGCCAAATGCAAAAAAGTTGCAATGTTGAAGCTAGACTAGACTGAAGTCATTAAGAAAACAAAATGTACATTCTGGATATTCTAGATATGGGAAACTTCCAGCTTTTATTGATAGCTAATTTTTTCCCACAATAAGTATTTATTTTTTTCAGTCTTCCTTGTTTGAAACACTATTTTATATTTCCATATAAATTAAAAATCACGAAGATCTCAAAACGACGAGGAAAATCAAACTTGGCTTTCAAAATATTGGGGGTGGATGGGGTCGATGTGTGAAGCTGATGATGCCATGGAAACATCTTCTTACATGTCTTTGGGATTATCAACATTCTGTGTGGGCCTTATCACAGAAATCTCGCTGCAACAGTGGACATGTAAAGATAATTTTAAATATATTTAAGGTTTTGTCCTTCAGTGTTTTTTCAAAGCATCATGGTAATGATTCTGGTTTCCACAGCAACAAATAGAATTTCCCACCTCCTCCTTTCCCTCTCCCCTCTTAGCTGGCAGTGCTCCTTATAGGACTGACATCTCTTTGTGTAAAAATAAACAAGCATAATTTTGTGTAATACTATCCAAATAATAATGCTGCAGTATCTGGATGAAATATGTATTTTTACTGCCAAATGATGGGCTTTACTCCAGGCTTCATGCTCCCTGGTTTTAGTTCTTTTTTTTATTTTTTTCCCCTTCACATATGATTTGGAGAAAAATATGGAAACCAATCAAAAACAAGCAAGGCAGTGGCAAATACAATTTCTTCCTGCCACAAATGAGCCTCAAACATGTTAAAAGACTAATGGTCAGGCTCTCAAAAATAAATCCAAGAATTTTTATGAATGATAGATATGTCTTATTCCTGAGTCAATCACAAACTCATCCTGACTTCTCTGACTACCCTTATTAAAGATCAGTATTCCCAAAATAGCTTTAATCAGTTATTTTCAGCCTAGGGGTTGTCAGCAAATTGCTTGTTATGGCTGTTTCTCATTCATTATTCATCCAGTGTAACTGGTCATATGAATAACATGATACCACTGCTGTCAATGCTGATGTCTAGGACTTATTCAACAAGATGATAATGAGTAATAAGCTCTTTATATAAATTTTAACATTCAAAATATTTTTTGATAAAATAAATAAAACTTATGCAGTTTGTGAAGAATTTATTTAATATATTAGGAGTCACAGCATATATTTTAATAATTTAATGTCAGATATTCTATGTAGTGAACAAGACATGTTTTATAAGTTAATAGGCTAAAATTAATAATAATAAAAATGGAAATTGAGTCTTTATAAGTAGCTAGTTGCCTTTTGCTGTGAAAAACCCCCTTCTCAATCCAGCCTTGTAACTCTATTTACATCAACATATTTTAGCCAGGTAAAACCTGTGTATTAGTAAAATCACACTAATGAGCATCCACATTCTTACTTAAAACCCCCATATATTAATCCTCTCAAGAAAAGACATTTAAATTTTTATGTAACATACTGTGGATTACTTAATAGGTTGCTTTGCATAGCTAGCTGTTCAACAGGCATTCATAACAAGCAATATTTAGTTCTGTCAGCATCAAGTATTCAGTAATTAATTATTCAGAAATTCTTGAAATTAAAAAAAAATAGAAACCTCAAACCAAACAAAAAAGTCCAAATCGAAACCCCAAACATATACAGCCATTGCTTTTATTTTTTTCTTCCAAACCTCTGAGTAAAATGTGGTTTTATATTAGTACTTTTCTTTGAAATTATAAAACCAGAAATATAGGTAAGATGAAAGGGAAGGAGTTCTTATACAAAACATATTCCAAGAAACTAAAGATTTAGGAAAAAGAATAACTATTATATGACTACTAATTAAATGACTTCCAAGCGTCATCAATACTGACTGAAAAGCAGAATTTTCCATTGCTTTATGTATTTTTGCTACCTCCTACATCCTCATTAATACCCTAAAATGGTTTGTCATGCAAAAACTCCTGGTACCCTACAATCAGGTAGACCTTATATTTGTATGCAAAAAAAAAAAATTAATTTTTGCTCCTCTGTAAGTCTGTTATGAATACACATATTCACAAATTTCTGCATTAACAGATTTTCAGATTTCCACATTTTATGTCGGAAAACTAAAAAAAAAAACTGTCCCTTTTATGTTTGTAATAATAAATTTTGACTGGTGCAAATGAAGGTATTTTTGTCAGACATAGAATCATTTGACTGACTGGTTCCTAGCTTATTGCGTGTGTGATGTCATGCTTGGTTAAAGATGATGTAGTGGAGAGTGCCCGCATGTAGCAGGGTAAAATCTAAACCTGAGCCAAGCCTCAGAGATCATGAAAAGAAAGCTTCTTTCTTAGGAACAAAGATGGAGCTTTTCAACCTAGGACACTAAAAGCTTTCAGACTAGAAAGCAAGATGAGATAAGTAACTCAGAATACGTGGGGAATGTTTAGTGTCTGACAGATTTAGTTTTATTTTAATGTTTCACGTAAGTAAAATTTGAGTTGCCCTGATTAAAGAATAGCTTTCCCAAGTTTAATGTTTTGTGCTCTAAAACCCATAATGGAAGATTATTGGTGCTTTGGGGAGTGCTTGCTTTAAGGAAAAAGGGAAGAAAGTTCCCCTTTAGTGTATTGTAATTCCATCACAGTATACCACAGGATAAAACAGACACCAACATACACTGTCAATACTGTTCATTCCTGGGCTTGTCTCAGTCTTAGGCTATCTGGAAAGTGAACAGGGAACCCACTCCTTCATCATTAGACATAACCGATTATAAGAAAAAGTGCAGGAAATGCTGAATGTTTGTTAAAGAATAGTACATCTTTCAAGCTCTGGCCTACATCTGTGATGCATCAGGGTTTTTTTTTTTAAATTTCAAAAATTTCTTATTATTTACTTTAGACTTACTTTAGTTTTACACTTCTTTAAAACAGTATTGCTTTTCAGATCAATTTATGGCTTTAATCCAAGGAAGCTTTATTCAGATGGAAAAGAACTTTTGCAGTAGCATTAGCTACTGTCTCTTGTACCTGCTTAATATGAGTCTTAGCTTTTGGCAGCACAATAACTATGTACAGGTATATTAATCTGACATTCACATGCATTGTGAAGCTAGGATAATGATTCACTCTTTCAAAATGAACTGTGCTATAACTAGTCGTCAAGAATGAGTTGACCAATTTGCAGTTTATTGCTTGAGCATTAGCAAAAAGAAATAATTTCCTTTCCTTGCTATAACAGCACTTTCTATGAGCCACTTAACAGCCTGGTCCAAGGTCTGTAAGATAAGTAGCTTTAGTCAAATGGTTTGTCCAAAGGAATTAACACTTTGTTGTCACATATCAATTTATTCAAAAGATCAGAACCACAGAAAACAACTGTAAATTCTGCCTTTTAATTGAAAACTTTGGTCTGTGTGGTCTTATTATATATCTCAACTAGATACACAGAAAATGTATGTGCCCGAAAACCATTGTATGTATGGCCAAACTTCATGAACGCAGATTTAGGAAGGGCTCTCCCCACGTGGGGGTGTGCCCTTCCAGCCTGCGCAGTGGATTTTTTAGGTGAGGCACAGCGTGCGCAGAACTGGCCCCACCGTTTAAGTCCCAAAGGTCCATCTGCCATGGCCGAGTGAGCTTGGACGGTGCCAGTGAAGTTCTCAGGACTGTCACAGCACCCAGTACTAACCGGGGCTGACCCTGCTGAGCATCCGAGATCTGATGGGATCGGATGGCAGGGAGGCATTTAACTGCCCGGTACGGTCTCCACTGAGACTCGAACTCACGACCTTGTGATCAGAGTCCGGAGTGCTCACCATTACACCACGGGACCACCCTCTGAAAACCATTAATAACCAAATTATTGTCTTTTCCCAATACAAGGAGGTATATTTTATAACACCATACTAAAATTTATCTAAGTATCTGATAGTTTACAGATCTGTATGTTTCCATGCTTTTCAAATAAACAAGCAAACAAAGAAAACCAGAATAAATTAAGCCCATGTAAATAATAAGGGAATAATGTGTTCATGAGAGAATCTAATGCCAAAATGTTGATAATAATACACAGCAATTTATTTTAAGAGATTTTTTCAGAAGTCTAAAAATGTTGATATATATCTTCAACAACATTCTGAAATATATACATGTAAGGTTCTGCTAACTAAAAATTACAAAATACTGTTTATATTTGATATTCAGGCTATACTGAAATACCATATTAATTTGAAAGATATCTGTGTTTCAACTCAATTTCTGTGAATAATTTCCCAAGAATTCAAAACTGGGTTGTTGGTGGTTTTTTTCTTGTATTAATGGGATTAAATCAACTGGATTATTTTGTTTCTCTTTCAAATTGTTGCTGACTCCTTTTATTTTACTTCATTTCTAGACCAAAAAAAAAAAAAAAAAAAAAAGGGCAAGTGAATCAAGAGCTATTCCGATTGATGGATCAACCAGCAGGGTAACTTTTACACAGAGAAATGGTATCTTGCCTGTAGAAACAGACTGTTCCACCTGCACAGATAAGCTTCCTTTACTCTTGAACTAGACTACTTCCCAGTATGCTTGTAGATGAAAATACTGCATAGATCATCTTACAGAGATTTAATCAAAAGCATAATTACTAAAATATTAATAGCATCTTTAGCCTCCTTGCATTTAAAATATGGTGATGTAGGTTTGGGGCTTTTTGTTGCTTGTTTGTTTGGTTGGTTTTTCCCCCAAATTCCTTCAGTCCAGTTTTATCCTTGATGACTTCTGGATCTCTATATTTATGGTTTAAATGCTTCAGTGCAGTACCATAGGGGGCAGACTATTCTGTTTGGGGAATAAAGTATGTGTAGAAAAACTTAGATTCTCTCAAAGTCCACATTAGAAGTGTTTCTATGTTTTATTTCTTCTCGTGAAGAATAAAGTTTGCATGTTCTGCCCAGCTTTTATCCTCCAGAAAAAGTGACAGGAAGAAACTGGAAGGGTCCAGATAGAAGTATCCTAAGATGATCAGAAGCCCAGAGAAACATATCCTACAAAAAGAGATTGAGACACTCAGATCTCTTCATACATGTGAAAAAGAAGCTGAGAGGTGATCTACCAATGATCTGCAAATTATAAGAGAAGTTACCACAATGACAGAGCCAAACTCTTGTCATTAGTATAAATGATAAAACAGGGTGGAACAGATAGAGATTATGACTTTGGAAGTTCAGATTAGATATTAACAGAAGCATTTTTCCTAGGCAGTGCAACAAAAAAACCCAGTCAGTCCAGAGAAGCTTTGGAATCTCCATTTGTGAAGTTTTTCAAGATTCATCTAGAAAAAATCATACCTGCCCTAATCTGATGCTGATTGCAATCCCACAGTTGGCTGGGAGACTACTGCATGATTCATGAGATTCCTTCCAATAATTGTTTTTACAACTTTATGATAAGTTCTATGGTAATAATAGTATTGTCAAAGACAATAATCCACTCCAGATAAAAAAGTTCTTTTATACGTGTTCAAAACTGATGATAGTATTCACTGTCATTACGAATGAGGAAACTGAAGAAAGCCTTTGCCTTTGTTGTCAGTTGATTCTTAGTTTTCAAGTACAGATTCTTTTTGAGGCACATAGACTCCTTTTATCCAGCTCTTCTCACTGTAAATTCACTGCTTGCTAAAATATTAATAAACGTTAATTAGTATCCTCATTTACTTGCACTGCAAAAGCTGGTCTCATTGGAAGGAAATATGTAATTTAGAAGTGCTAATTGCTTTACTCTACATTGAAAGTTAATACAACACTATTGTTGATATTATTGTTATATGATAAGCAACTTAAAATTGGAATGTCATATCTTAAAATAAAAAAGAGAAGAATTCAGTAACTTTGGGGATCTGATCATAATTTTTAAATCTCTGTCTTTGAATAAAGTAGCTCTGAAATTTTTTTGGACTAATTGTGCTTTTTTTTTTAGTTCTATACTGTAATATGAAATATTAATCTAGTGCAATAATAAATATTCATTGGTCTTGAAAATAGAAAGATAATTTATTTTCATTTCATTTGAAATATTGATTGTTCTCTACCTGAAAAAAATGTGTGAATAGCAATTTGTTCCAGGATCTAGAGTGCTTATGCAAAAAGTCCCTTTATAATCTGTTAATGTCACTAATTCTCTGTCTGCTTATAAAAATGTCCGTTCATTTTCTTATAAAGTTTCTTTTGTAGAAATTTCACTTATGTAAGTTTTTTTGGTTTGGTTTGGGATTTTTTTTTGTTGTTTTTGTTTTTCCTAATTTATGTCTGCTTCTGATCAAAGCAATTTTTGTTTGTTTGCTGCTTTTTTTGCTTGTAAGATAAAGTCTCATCAGACTTGAGACACTCTAAGTCAGTAATTACTTAGTGCTAAGATGTGAATCAGGTATTTGAAGGCAACTGTACATCCCACTATGATTTAAAATGCATTTTTAAAAAAAAAAGCAAAACAAAACAAACAAAAAAACAACAACCTCAATAAACACCCTAGGGGAAAAGACAAAAAAATATGAATTATTTTTATAAATTATTTACTTTGAAGATCATGATTAGAACTCATTTTTACTTACAAAATATTGAATTTGTTTTAATATTCAGAATCAAATTTTATTATCCATCATCTATATGATTCTCCCACCTTTAGATTCAAAGTTTTTAAAGAACCTAAGATGGAAAGTGTTTCTATATGTTCACTTTGCACATGAGAGTTGATGTTTAATCTTTGTATGTTTTACTTCTTTGTATACGAGACTATTCCTTGTTTTGGTTGCACAATACGTCAGCTAATCTGGTGCATTAGAAAGAAAAAAGTTCATTAATAAGACAAATATGTTGTACTTCTGGGAAGCTGTACTTCTGCCTCCCCACCTCTCTCCAAGGAATCCCTCAGTGTTATTTCAGCACATATCGCACTATTGCTGAAGAGAAAGAATAAATAGCTATGCAGAGTTTTATATGTTTTATACTTCACAATGCACAGGTGATGGAGGCAGAAAAATAACTTTCACACAAATGTGTAATTTAATTACAATTTTTTTTAAAAAATCAATTTTGTAACAAACTGATGACAGAAAAAGTGGAGATAACTGATGATGAAATGAAAAATATGTCTTATTCAAAGGGCAATAATCTCAGCTAGAAAATATGCTAGTCTTTCAAAAGTAAGGCAAATAACTGAGATAGGGGTTAAACATCACCAGTGTAAAGTAAATGGTGCAGA
This sequence comes from Willisornis vidua nigrigula, assembly GCA_021164005.1. Lineage (NCBI taxonomy): Eukaryota > Metazoa > Chordata > Aves > Passeriformes > Thamnophilidae > Willisornis > Willisornis vidua. The sequence continues at coordinate 3,164,278 of JAJPCS010000256.1, read as the reverse complement.
GATTTAGAGAGAAGAAATTATAAAATCTGATTCACCACTGCTCCAGTGCCTGTACATATGCATTTACTTTGATAAAGTAAAGTTCGTGTAAGTCTTCTAATGAACCTGTGTGCTCACAGATGCATGGAAGACTTAAAGAGCTCAATCTATTTAGCTTATTAAAGGAAATGCTACGAAGCAATATAATTGAAAGAATTATAGTATCTTCAAGGGGAAATTATTTATGAGAAGAATAGTGTTCTTAATGTAGCAGGCAGAAGAGTAACTAAATCCAGTGTCTGGAAATGGTTTAGAAGCAAAATCAAACTGAAACCTAGGTACATGTTTTTAAACATCTTGGATTATAAACTCTTATTCAATGAGAAGGTGCGGAGTTAGCATTAAATCCAGACCAGAAATCCCTATCAGAGCTACATTCTCAATCAATCAAAGCTTTTAAGGACTGATGCAAGAATCAGAATAACTGATATTAGATCACCTGAGAGCAGAAGTTGTATCCAGATGGCACAAATAACAATGTAGTCTACCTCTTCTTCAGACTGAGCTGCAGCACACATGTAGTTATGTGTTGGTTAGATGGTTATAAATGGTTTCCAAAATATTTGCCCTTCAGTTTCTAAGAATAGGTAAAGCTTTTTGCAGAAAATTTTGTCAAATCATTATGGATACCATTTGTGTCTCAAAATTCCAAGGCACCAACTCAGTTCTACATTATTTTGGTAATCTGAAGTAAAATTCTTGCTGCTTTAATAGCCTGATACCAGTGGAATTGTTTCAAAATCCATAGCAATTTCAGAGTCTGCTTTGCCTTTTAGAACAATAGTCCAAGGATATTAAGATAATATGTCTGTCACTGCTGAGATGTGCATAACACTATCTGTTTGAAAACTTTTGCAAATCCAGTAAGTCTGCCTGTCACCTCTGCCATAACCATCTTGGATTTTTAAGTGCTTTTTCCAACCTTGTGTAAACTGTAGGGATCCTGATTTGCAAAGCAGATTGCCACTTGGCTTCTGTTCAGATTGGCAATTCACGTTATAGCAGCTTCAGAAAGGGGATTTATATCCAAAGCTTACCACCTCTCCAGTTGCACAATGAACCACTTTCAAAAAATCTTAATGATGTAAACATGTCTGCCAAGGCACTGCTACTACACACATGTACAAAATGAAACACTAGGAAGTCAGTTTAATACAGAGACACTTTTTCTGCAGGGTATGTGAGGAGTTGTCTACCAGTCAGTCATCTCCAGGCTTCTTCCTTTTCTCCCTTGAACCCTGCGGTCACTTCTGTGCCTATTTTCCATTCTTTAGCTACTACAGGCACAGATGCAAACAAGTGGCAGCACATTTCTGTCCCTCCCCAGTCTGTCAGCTGGTGCTTTTTGTAAAGTTATGTAAGGTCATTGAGCTAAGGATGACACACACAGCGATATGGCACCAGCCTCTACCTAATAATGATCTTACAGAGACAGGTTAAACACCCAAAACTACAGGTAAAGAGAGGATCCCTACGTTACCCACCCTCTTTGGGACACCTCAAAGTCCAGTTTGTGGTTCATGACCCCTCTGGCCGTTTCTCCAGATTCACATTGTGGTTTTAAGCTCTCAGGTCTTTTTCTTAATTAGCACATGCACACATTCTTCTGAAACAGAAATTTCACACTGGCTTGCAATTTTGCAGACAGTGTTGCCTGTGCCTTGCAGCACCATGCAAAACCCAAAATCTGCCCCAGTAATACTGCACAACAATCTAGGGCTGCCTGAAGACACTGGGTGCTTCTTATTCCATGCAACAGTGGTTGGAACAGGGGGCCATTTTGGGGTTTACTAGAGGGTGCCAAAGGAAGCAGGCAGCCAGTCAGAGGATAGTGTAAAACTGCAGGGTATGACAGTGTTAAAAATGGCCATCAGCTAGTCACAAAGCAGAGAGAAATCCCATGAGGCACAGTGCTCTTGGAAGTGCCAGCCACCCTGTATGTAGTGAGAAGACACTGCTTTTTCTGTTAGCTTCTGGGTGGGTATGGCTCATCAATAACTGAGCACTATGAAAAAGCATAGGACTTGACAATGTCAGAAAAAGGAGTCTCCCTGTCATAAAATAGTGTCTCAAATGAAATGGTGGACCCTGAACATGTAGTGGGAGGGGCTTCCAGCTTTGCCATCCTTTGGCTATCCTCTCTGACATAAAATTGTAGCAGAAAAAAAAGGCAGTTCCTGCATCTGTAGAGGAAGGGCCTTCCTGGTCTGATGTATATTTGGGTAGATGGGATGGTTGTCCTACCAGTCATAACACATCATATGACTGCCAGGGTGAATGGTACATATGGCTGAATGCAGGAGTGAGGAGAAAGTCTGCTGGAACGAGGGTACAGGCTGCTTCCTATCTTGAATAGGAGCTGTCCTTATTCTATTGTCAAGAATAAGCTCAAGGAACTATGTGCACTCTAGTATGCTATGTCCTATTACATAGTTTTGCTATTCCTTGTCATAATGAGAAAGATCTCATTCCCATTCTCATATGTGTGTGGTTCCATAAGTACAGTACAATCAGCATTAAAAAATTTGACTAAAACTGGAGACGATCAGCATTGACAGAGACCTACAGCATATAGTAGCAGACTGTGTTTACGGAAATATGTGTCTAACAACCTTCTGTTCGATGAGGGACACAGGAAGCAGAGGAACTCAGAATATTAAAGAACAATTAGTGTAGTATTTTCTATGTTGAGAACTGCAGTGTCTGCAACTCCATTGCCAATTAGTTCAGGGTACTTTACTGAGGTTATATACATGTTCTGGGAAGCCCTGCATCTGGAGTACTTGAAGGTACATATAAAGATAAGAAAGATCATAGTGAATTTATTATACAAGTCTTAGGTAAAACAGGTTTTTTACCTGACCATCTCTTTTGAAAGGAGTTTAAGTCACTACTTTTTTTTTCCCTCTGTGTTTTGGTGTTTTGTTTGTTTTGGTGTTTGTTGGGAGTTTTTTTTAACAGTATTCCAGCAATGGAAGGAGTATTTTTATGTTGAGTTGGAGGCTGTTAAAAGTACTCTGCTGTCCTTATGACCATCAAAACCAGGGAACTTGCAAGATGCCTGCATTTTCTACAAGTCTTGGCTGCAAGCAGGGCAGTATACTACTGGCACTAAACCCTCTAAGTGAGTCAGTGAACTGACTAGTGTGTCATACCCCTGAGTCACTGACAACCCTGGTTATCATCAGGACCTCCTTGGCTGGTAGCTATGCAGCCAGGAGTGGGTGGGGAAGGTATATTTGCCTACTCAAGACTAAGACTCAGGGCTTACTCTTCCAAGACTGAGATTCACCAGATTCCCTTGTGAGGGTCATGTTTGCCTTCAGGATCCTTCACTGAGTCTGTGAGAGCACATGGGAAGAGAAAGTAGAAGACTGAGAGCAGGAAGCTTCCACAGAGCCATGGCCATTAGCAACCACTTCCCACTGCAGCTCATTCACTTGGTCAGTATCCAGCAAGTCAGATTTCTGCCCTTTCTAGTTCAAAAATATGTAAGGCATGGCAGGACAGGTCCCTGATAGGGAGAAATAATCATCTCTGTGAGGTAGATATTGGCTGTTTGGAGCCATCTGGAGCTATTTGAAGATGGTTCCTCCACTTTGCTGCTCATGGGGAGCTGCCAATGGCTGCTGACCAGCTGGAAGTGAGAACCTTACGAACCCAGAGTAGGTGAAACAACACTTTGTATCATGGGGTAAGGGGGAGCCTTTTGACTCCCCATGAAGCCCCCAGAAAGAACGTCCAGGGCAAGATATAAACAGATGCACAGAGCTCCAAGATGGGTCCCAGGTACAAGAGGGCTGCACCCACCATAAGCACCCCACTGGCAGAGACTGCAGAGCATTGACCCTCACCGTAGCAGCCACCACCCTGTGCTGAGGTGGCAGAGGCCAGGAAGACCAGCGAAGAGGTGTTAGCATTAGCCAATTTTCTTATGTAGTTCTTTCAAGGGTATGATCAATGAGAATTTTCTGCACTATTTTAAAAAATTAATTAGGCAAAAGTAAATTTCTGGATCCTTACCTTTGGTTTGTTCCCTTTGCCCATAATAAGATTTTGACTGTAAAAGTCCATGAACTGGAATAGATCCAAAGTATGAAGAATTCAATTATACAAAATTCCCTAACACCTCAGGCTGTTCAAATAGAAAAGTATCTATTTGCCACTTTTGAAATATTAGCTCCTAAATATATGCCTCTTGATGCTTGACTCTGCTTTCTGCTCCAGGTCACCATATAAGCTTTCAACACAAGCTAAAACCAATGTGACTAATACACTTGATCCCTTAACTAACCTAGCTGTGATTTGGTTCATGCTCCAAAGGAGGTAAAATCCTGACCCACAGCCAGGCCTAGTTCCAAAGTGTTCTCTGAAAACCCACAAAGGAGCAGAGTGACACAGCACCGATTCGCATGAGCTTAGAACACTGGTCACGCAATTAACTCATGAGTAGTGAGCAGATCTTCTAAGACTCATTTTTCAAGGCACAAAGAAAGTTGTGGAGACTAGGAGTGTCTTGCATATCTCCCATTTGACTACAGGCCAACCACTTTATTCTGTAAAAATTACTACCTCTGTGAGCCTTCTTTGAGGTCTCTTGCAGACTGCATTCACAACACTGATCTCCCCTTGAGCTGGGATGTATTTCAAGGTCAATCTTTAAGACAGAGAGATCTTTTACTGACTGCAGATCTCTGGTAAGTGACTAATATCATGCACAACCTTGTAGTGGGATAACTTGGATTTGTGCCTTGGTAACTTGTGTCTTTGTAACTCTGACTTGTCTTGATAGTTTTGATACATTGTTCAAAGGATTGTGCTGTACTATAAGAGAGAATCTTGACAGCAAACTTTGTTAAGTGCCACTTTCACATCATTTTATAACCACTTTTGCTAATATCTTTGACAGTGGTCCTTTCAGTGAGAAAAGTCACCCATTTGCAGCAGCCTATTGACAAGACCAAAGCTCCACAACAGCTGTGTGTAACCTCATGATCCAGTATGCCCTTTCTTGCATTGTTCTATCCATGATTATTTATGCCTTGTGATGCCAGAGGGGTTTTCTGATTTTTCATTTTTATAGATTTTAGAAGTATTTGTAACTGTAGCAAATGTAGTGTTCATATTTGTAACAGCTTATGTTCATTATTTATACATCCTAACCCCTACCACAGATTAGTAGCTCAGATTCTTTTAGCTATTTAGGCTCTCTTAAAGAATGACAAGAGCTGAAGACTATCAGAAAGGCCTGCAGAACAAGACCAAACATAAACCAACAACCTTGAGTCTAAGGACACTGGAAAAACTCCAAAGCCCGAGGAAGAAGAGAATGAAGAACAGAGGGTCCCAGTGACCCCAGCCCCAAAATCCTGGGGGATGGCACAGGGGTGGGACTGGGGCTGGACTGAGAGATGTGTAAACTGGGGATTGGGTGGGCAATATTATAAAAAACCCATGGAAATCAGTGTTCTGGGGAAAAAGATGGGGGGCAGCATGAAGATGTCCTCATGTATTCCTAAAAGCCCCAAGCCTGGCCATTAAAGAATGTACCTTTTTATCTTATCCTACATTACCTTGGCTTGAAGTCCTGTTTTTGGGGGTACTCACGGCAACACTTGTTTAATTTTCTCTTCCAACATTATCACTTGCTATGACAAAGACTTCATTTTTTCGATATGCACACAAAATTATTAGTTCCACATGCACTAGAAAGAAAAAGTTCCCTTCATAACTGTTTTTCAAAGGATGCAATCATTAGCTCATTCTTCTTGGATGAGATTGGTTTTTTGCCATTCTTTCTTACCAGTGATCACTGTCTGAAGGACTGAGAAAGAAGTCTTCCTGCTGGTAATGTAGGTCATGCTTGCAAACTTCCTGTGACAGAGCAGGGCACTTGATGGAGGAAAGAAGAAATAGCTTAGATCCCCTCAGAACAGCTCCTACATACAGTCCTCAGCTGAGTTACTGATCCTTACTATTACAAGTCATTAAAGCCTTTCTTCCTGATCTCACATCTCTTGACCAACGTGTCCTAAACCTGTCACTGTACCTTGTGCTGTGAAAACAGTTAGTTGCACGATTGGAACTTGTAAAGTGACAGTGAAAAATAGAGAAGTATCTAGAGACAACTCTTTCAATGGACTGAGCAGAAGCTCAATGTTATACACCCATTGGGTGTGAGGGCAAGACTTTGACATATGACAAGTCCTCTGGTTAAGAAAACATGAAGAAGATGCAATTTAGAGAGAAATAAGAAAATAAACCCCAAGATTTGTTGAGACAGGTCATAGAGACCAAGCCTTATTTTTGGAGCAGAAATTGAACAAAATCTCCTTGAGTCAAATCTGATTTGCTTTAAGTCAGATTTTGCTTTGTCAACACTATTGCCATTTGTGTTGAGTTTAATAAGTCTGGGAGAATCAGACGTGAGAAGCAGAGATTTAAGGAGGCACAAAAAAGGAAATGTCTCAGAGCCAGATGCACGGAGAGGGAAAATTCTTATAGCCAAGAGGCAAAATGCAAAAAATACTGTAGCTATAGTTTTTTAATATTTGATTATTTTCTCCCATAATGAACTGGGTTCTACTTTCTGTTTGAGAGCAGATGATGTGCTCTCAACACACACAGGAACAACACACACAGAGGAATATTCTGTTCCTGAACAGAATTCATGTTGTATTCAAGAGATCACATCTGCACTCCAATTTAGGAAGTAATTCAATACCTCAGAGTTTGAATAAGATACCTAAGCTACCCAAGTGTCTACTTATTTCAATTGCATTTCTATATGTTTGCCAAAGATCAATAGCTCACGCCTTGAACATTTTTTCCACTCTATACAAAGCAACAAATTACATCATTCCTCTATTTCAGAACATGGTTCCCTGCATAGATGCTACTCCTCCTTTCTTAACTCCCACATATTTTCTAGGATCCATTTGAGATCAAAGTATTTATTTATGGGAAACAGAGTATGTTGTTCCTGTGGACTGGATCTGTGCTGTTAAATAATAGTGCAATGGATCACTCTTGAGTTTGAGTCCAGGCCAGATAAGACAAAGGGGAATGCACAGGTACATGTTGAGGTTAGCTGTTTCTACAAAAGATTTGCCTGGACTAAGCTCGTTTGAATGATCATAGCAAGTGAATGAATGAATAATTAAGTATCTTAAATGATCTAGAGATGATCATAGTCTTGCACCATATACCAACACTCTCAAGGCCTTTGCCTCACTATGTGCTTCCTACACAAAAAAGCATCCTCTCTCACTGTTACGTTCTTGTAACCATACGGACAATGCTGGAGTCCTGTCAGAGAACAACCCAAGTTTAGCAAGTGTCCAGCCATGAAAACACAATCTCTAAATAGAATGAGGTTGTTGGTCGGAAAAGTGTGTGTATGCTCATAAAGGGGAGTAGCAGAAAGAACTGAAAACTAGGCCAGAAAGACTCAGGTTTGCCAAGAGAAACCCAAGAGCATCAACTGAACTCAAGATAATGTGAATGAGTGTTTGCCTGAGGTCTTACTTCATGCAATAATTTTGCATAATAGCAGAGTAGCTTTACACCTGTTCAGCACTTCATAACTTGAAAGATAATTTTGTAATCTGGTAATTAACTCTCTGCTGTGGAACCATGTCATTGTTGCACAAAATTCTACACTCAGGGTTGTTGGAGAAGGCAGGATTACAGTGAATTAACACAGTAGAATTATAACTATTTGGTATACTGAGTATTCACTTAATTCACAGTATCACCCCACTGATGTGAAATCACAGTGATGAGCACCAAGCATGTGGTTGGCAACTGTTCAACAATCCTTCCTCTGTGCACTGGTACCTGATTAAGAATCTGTCAACTGATCAGAAAATGTTTTAGGTTACACTTTAAAAGTGCTCTCACTGCAAATAAGGCTAGTGTAAAGGGGTAAAACATGAATTTTCAAGTCTACTTGACCAAGAAGACATGAATTATCATGTCTTTATGTATCAGGGTACAAGATAATTTTTAATTGCCTGTACAACAAATGCATCTCCCTGTCTCACATTTGTACTAACAGATCGTGTCAAATATGTCCTCGATTTATGCTGCATTTATGCTGCATTAGCAACAGCTCTTCCCAGGGCTACTGTCCAGTCTCTATAATAACAATGCTCCTATACTATAATACTTCACTTTTGATGTAAAACAAAAAATATGTGTAGTGGTTTTAGCTAGGCCTCAAATTAGCAGGCTCAGAGAATCTATGTGGATTGGGAGGCAGCTCTCACCTGACTGGGTAACCAAGGAAATATTTCATAACTGATGACGCAAACCTAAGATATGAGTGCAGCAGTGGGAGGTGTTAGGTCAGTTCCACCATGGAGAAGGAGAACATGCTGCAGCTCTTCTACTGTGCTAGGCCCTGCTCCGGCTGCTGCTACTTGCATTTTGTTTCAATTCAGGGAAGTAGAACCATTTTGTTGTTACTCTTTCTGTTTCTTGCTAGGTGTCTTTTAGGATACTTATAGATCTAGAGTAAGAGACTTTGTATTAACTGGGGAGTGGGAAGTTCTTTCTTGTTATACATAACTTGTGTAATTGTGTGTTATATTGTAGTTTTCTCTTAATTTTCTCTTTTCTGTATAAATACATATAGTTAGTTTCAGCATAAACCTGGTTTGGAGGGTTTTTTTCCACTCCCTCTTCTTTCCTTTTCACTCTGTCTTGGACAGTTGGCATTTTGCCAGCTCAACCCAAGACAATATGATAGACTACTGTTCTGTTCTCCTCCTACCCCCTAGGATGAAAGCTTGGGAAGCATTTGATGAAATTTACAAACATTCTAAGGAATCACCATCCAACAACTTTAGGACACTTAGATGCAAACTATTAATTACCAATATATGTTTGGAGCACAACTGATGTTAAATGCATCAGTTATAGAAAGTAAGCAGTCATCATGCCAAGTGTTGAGTTTGAGTTTATGACCAGGTACAGGACTAGGCCTCCTTTAAACATGGTTTCCACCTCCATAATGGTAATTGTGCATTTAACACTTGATTTCTTATCTTCTCTTCCCCATCATTCATTCTGTGCATCCTCAAAATGTTGCTATTTTGTGTCCAGGAAATGTTTCCCTCTCCCTCCACTCCTCATCACACCCCACCTCCCCACTGCCCCCAGCTTTCTAATTGATTAAAATATTTGTGGAAAGTGTTACAACCCACAGAAGTGCTGGGTAAAAGGATGGAGCTGTCGCATTGCATGCCCTCGAGTTTGAAATGAGGAACTCGAGGGACATTTGACTTTGCAAAGCCCACAAAATTTTGGAAGATATTATGAGAAAGAAATATGCCAAGGGCTTTTTGGGATATTGTTTTGAACTATGTTACAACCATGTCTGGTTTTGCTTTTGTTTTTTTTTAGAGGAAACTACCTAATTCATTCTGATTGTCATCTTTAGAATGAATGAACAGTTATGGGACTTGTGTGCAATTAAGGGGTTAGAACTCATGAGTGAACTGGGAAGCTGAGTTATCTGAACCTGCATTCATAGATAACCATTGTGCTACTATTCTACCTTAGATCTCAAGCGTGTTTGCCCAGAAAGGAATGTTACTTTCTTATATGATATTGAAAAGTCTCATTATGTTTTCATATTCAGAATAAAAGAAATGGAATCAAACTATGTAGCAGGTGATTTTTGTTTTAGTGCAGATATCCTTTGGAAAGCTATTCACATAATCTTCATCCAACACAAGAAAAAATATTTAGTAATTTTAATACATATAAAATATATTAGTGGAATTTCACTCAGTGGAACGGTTATCATGGAAAAATAGGCATTAAATTTATCCCGTAATTGCCAAATACTCTTTGTTGAAAACAATAGTTTATTTCTATTCCTCCATTGTTTTCAGGGAGGGGAGGGGGGGTGCTGGAGGGAGGTGTTTTGGTTGTGAGGGTTTTGTTTGGTTTTGTTTGTTTGTTTTTATCTCTATATAGATTTAAGGACAATTTTATATTTAAAATATATATTGATTTGTTCCACTCAGGACACTTTTCTTCCCCCCTTTTTTGTGCTCACATCAAAATCAGTTTTATTATCCTTCTCAGAGACAACATTTCTCCTGCTGTTCTCATGTGATGTCATAGATTCCAAAGGACATTTAGTGTCTTGTTTAAGACTGAAAAAGGAAGATAAAAGATTCAAGAAGATGTTCAGGCAAGAAGGGAGCAGAAGAATAATGATCATATTTCTCAGCCTTTGAATTGTAGGAGAGACAGGAAGAATTAGTTCAAAGACATAGAACAGAGCTTTCTGAAGAAAAGCATAGAAACATGTTTTGTTTTCTACTGAATTTCTACATTGCTTCCAAGATTTTTTCTGGTTTTTGACTTACAACCTGGACTTCATGTACTGCTTGAATCACTAATGAGAGTAAAGGTTTGGAATATACTTTGTGCTGCAGTCAGTAGTGAAGTTTTGTCACACTTGAAAATAGAATTCTGATGCCTGTTTAAATATTTTACTTCTGTTTATTGTTTGGTTGTTTTTTTATTAAAATATCCTATGTCTTGATCATGCCTTACATTTTGTTAGAAGAGAGATACACATACATAAATAATATAGGCTTGCCACCTTAGAACAGCACCCACAGATTTCTCAGGTATTGACAATGGCACATGCTGAATATGTAATTTGGTTTAAGCATGATTAGAAAGGGGAAATGGAAGAACAAAACCAATTGCATTACCTACCATTTTGTTCCGCAACTCACATTTTCTTTATTAAAGGCCTCAGTTACTAATGTGGAAAAAAGGAAGCTTTTCCTTTTTCCAGTTTGAGAAGTATCTATGATCTCATTTAGACATTTCAGTCAGTTTCATAATGATAGTTGAAATTAATTCAGTCCTAGACCCAGTACAATTTGTGAAATAAAAATGTAAGAAATATGGCATTAAAAAGAATGTTAATTGCATAGACTAGAAATAGAGATTACTGAGTCCTTAAAAGATGTGGTTTTGTACACCGTGCCCTAAAGCCTCTATGTGAATCCACATTCCAGTAACTAAATACAGTTTGGCTTTCAGAATGTTGAATTACTCAAGAAAGCTGTTGACATAATTGAAAGCCAGGGAAACTTGCACTCTCTGAAAATAAAGAGACTTTTCCTATATGCATAATTTTACCATATTTATTGAACTATTTCAATGAGAAATTATCTAACTCTTCTTCATAAATTCGCCTGCCTAAATTTTCTATTTTGTAATCTGTTCTCTCCCTCATCATTTTACCACCTAGATACTGGACCACCAGTATCTCAAGAGCAAACTTAAGACAAAAGAGAATCAAAACAAAGATCCAAATCTAGTAATTATTTCCTGAGTGCATAACAAAAAACTAGAGCAGTTGTTCCTGAAATGTTAAAACTCTAGGGAATTTAGTCTACAATTCTACATGGTTGGCTGAGATCCAGACTGATTCATATTTCACAGAAATTTGAGCAGGAATATTTTTGTAAATGTTTACTGCATTACCTCTCAGCTGGGCAATCTTCATGTTAAATGAAAGGATTGTACTATATGTTAGCCAAACCCTGAGGCTTCTAGAACTCTGTTTTGCAAATTATGACTAAGAAAATATTAAGTGCATTAGCAAGAATAAAATAACAACAGTAATAGCTTAATGGACAGAACAGCTATTTTGCTGTTGCTGATACTCCATTTACTATTGAGAGCTCACCAAGTTGAAAAAATACACCTTTGAACTACTAAATGCTCAGTGTTTTAACAAATAATGTTGAAAGATAAAGGAAGATTTTTTTTAATTATATCTTTGACCAGATGTAAGTCTAAGCCCATTTTAATTATTTACATGAATTTAATGTTGTCTCCCATTCAGAATTTTCTCATCTTAAGGTTTTGAATTATCTTTGTTTCCAATTCCAGTTATATGCATTCATATTCATACAGAGTTTAGATCTGGGCACATGATAGCAGTCCAGTTTCTTCTCCAAGTAGTCTCTCATGCAGTAGGTCACCATATTGGGTTTACATGGCGAGGTTTCAGTAGCAGCAGAGACTACAGAGGTGGCTTCTTTAAGAAGATGCCAGAAGCTTCCCTTATGTCCAATACAGCCAATGCCAGCTGGGTCTAAGACAGACTTGCCACTGGTCAAAGCTGAACCCATAAATGATGATAGCTACTCTGTGGTAACATATTTAAGAATGGGGTAAAAGCTGCTGCTTAACAACAGCCGGAGAGAATTAAGAAGGTGGAAGAAAAGCAACTGTCCAAACGCCAAGGTTAGTGAAGATGGAACAGAGAGGGGAGGTGCTCTAGGTGCTACAGCAGAGATTTCCCTCCAGCCCATGGTGCAGCCCATGATGAGGCAGACTGACCTTCTGAAGGACCACATTGGACTAGATATCTGTCTGCAAGCCCATGGAGGGCCCCACACAAGAGCCAGCTGGATGTGTCCTGAAGGAGACTGTGACTCTGTGGAGAACACATGCTGGGGAAGACTCCTGGCAGGACCTGAGGATCCACGGAAAGAGGAGCCCCTGCTGAAGCAGGTTTGCTGTCAGGATTTATGACCTCATGGGAAGGAGCCATACTGGAGCACACCACTTCTGAAGTACTACACCCCATGGAAGGAACCCATGCTAGAGCTGTTCATGAAGGACTGCATACAGCCTGTGGGAAGTTCATGCAACACTGTCTTCCATGGGAGCAACCCTAGAGTGGAGGAGGAGAAGAATGCAAGGAGGAAGGAGCATCAGAAGCAACTGGCCACAACCCCCATTCTCTGTCCCTCTGCACTGCTTTGGAGAAGAAAGTAGAGAAAAAAAATTGAAGTGGAGTCTGGGAGGAACAGTAGGGTAGGGATATTTGGGTTTATTTCTCATTATCTTACTCTGTTTTGATTGGTAATAAATTAATGTAATTTCCCTTAGTTGAGTTTGTTTTGCCTGTGATGTCAATTGGTGAGTGATCTCTCCTTTTCCTTGTTAACATTTTCTCTCCTCTGTCCAGTCAAGGACGAGAGTGATAGAGTTGCTTTGGTGGGTGCTCTTAGTAGATGGAATTTCTTTGTAAGGGCCACATCTTCAGGAGGCAAGTTTTTGGTTTACTCTATAAAGACAAATTTTTTGGTGTATTACAGGAAAGGCATTTGGCACCTTGTGGAGGAGATCTTATCTGAAGAGAAGTGTAGGAACTAAAAATCCCATCCAATGTAACATTATAAGTAGATGCAACTTGATATTGGTCAAAATGACTTGTTAGGAAAGTAATTTCAGATGGTTTCAGAAGGAAAAAAATTGAAAACTTAAATTGCTTAGGCAATCAAGCAGGCATACATAAAAAAAGTTTCATGTTATAAACAGACTTAGGCACTGAGATGATCCATTGATGGTCTTAAAACTAGATAGTGAAAAGAAAATTTGTATTTTTGATTCACACACCAGAGTAAGTTATTTTAAAAATTCATATATTCATATTGAAAATTCAAATATATTCTACTTTCTCTTAATTACTTATTGGCATGTTTATATATTTGGCCCTATCAGGAATATCATTGTGTAAAAATACCATATTTAAAACATAAGTAAAGAGCTTTCACACATCTAATATTTAATAAAGACATTTGGATGTTACTTCTTGCCCTACCATTGTTACATTTAGTTTCTCACAAATATTTCTTTAGATAAACTAAATTATTATCTCCTCTTGACCAAAAAAGAGAGGGCATTTTAATTTTATTTTTTGTTATTTCCAAGACAGAAAAAATTCACCTATTTTATCTGTTCTATTACATTTTTGAGGGTCAAGACAGAAAGTTAATAACTTTCTCTTGCCCATTTGCTCTGACAGCTGGCGGTCAATTATTATTCCCTCATCCCATAATTGGAATCGCTGATTACAAACCACTGTTGCTAAGACTCAAATATTGTGGCTCATTTGCAACTTCACTGGCAGGTGAGATTAAGGGAAATGTCCCCCTGGTTAAGCCACCAGGATCTGTGCCAAACTATAATCAGTCTTTTGCATACATCAGAGACCTAAAAACACAGCAGAATGATTGTATAAGCAGCAGCTGCAAGTTAAAGCTGCATCAAATTCTTCAAACATATGCACTTTGCCAGATATCCAACCACTCTTGCAAATGCCAGTACTTCATTACTTGGCAAGTTTTCTAAGACACAGAGCTAACACAAAGTAGAGGAATACCAAATTGTCCACACAATATGTAAAAGGGTTTTTTTAACCACATTCAGATAATAATTCTGATTCTGTTATTGATGTGATTATAATTGATGTTCTTTCTGCATTCAGTCTTCAGAATAACTAATGCTGAATCCTGGTAAAGACTGAATTTGTAGAAAATCCAATTTCTGAAGTGGTGTTTCCATGAAGAAGTATTTAGCCTAATGTTATCAAGTTATCTTTTGACCAAAACAGGTTTTAGTTCATCTGAACATTACTTGTGAAGTAAAATTCTTTGGGGGTAAATGGAAAACTGGAAAACCATAGTGAACAGTGAGGTTTCAGATGGGGAATATGCTTTCTTAGGAGATAATAATTTTTTGATACATCATCTTTTTTTTTTTTTCTCTTCAGTAAAGCTCAACTTTTAATACCTCACTCCTATTCAAGGAGCCCTGTTTGACAATCAGTCCTTCCAGTATTGCCCTTTCTGTCTTTTGTGTGTGACTATTCAACGAGAAATATTACTGTATTCTAGGAACTAGCAAGGGAATCAGAAGACTGTTGATCTGTGGTTTACAAATATAAACTCCTGATCTAATGAGGATTCTTTTTCTCTAACATTTTTCCCCTTGTCTCACTTTGTTTTCATTATAACCTCTTTAGGACCAAGATTGCCTCATATTTTTGCTATTATGTCTCAGCACACTGAAGACCAATGAATGGGCACTACCATCTACTTCCTCAGTTCAGACAATTATTGGAAGAAGTATTTTCACCATTCAGCTTGTTATTTCAAAGTACAGACAGTACCTTAAGCTGTGTTTAAATGTTTTCAGGCTTTCAGTGTTTTCTTCAATTTTCAGAAGAGCCTGTTGAAATCCTCATCTTTATTAGCTGTTAGTTTGAAGTGAGCTTGCTCACTGAAAGTAATCAATGTGTTTAATGTCCTGTTATGTGCAATAGGAATAAGATTACTGTTCACTTAAGAGCAGTCCTTGCTTCATTCTGAAGTGCCAGTAAGAGCCTAAAAATCTCAACAGACTGTCTTGCAATATATACTTCTATCCTCACGCTTGAAATCCTTGCCCATCTCTTATCCTCTTACATTCACATGTAGGGCTCACACGTTGAAATGTGCATTTCTTAAGGTCCACTGTGTCTGTGATTTCAAGTGACACAAATTGGTTTTAACTGAATTATGTTTTCCAGTGATCTTTCATGGGCTCTGGCTGCTTCTACATCAAATACTGAAGCTTCTCTGACAAAGCTATACAGACATCAGTGGAGGAAGTGAGTGTTTGTCAGAGTTCCTTACTTCTCTTCCCCTGCTTATCTTCAGAATTTTAAACTGAGAGTAACATTGCATCTACTGAGGAGATTAGCTTGCTTCATTAGCAAGAAGGATGTGAATAGTCACTGACTGGGCTGTGATGAGAAGTTTAAACTCTCAGACATCCCAGAGCATACATAAAGAGGTGCTTGGAAGTCAGCATCTGGAACAATGAATGGAGAAATAAAATGCAACATGTACAAAGTTTTGAGTGCTGGCAACAGTGATGGGAAGAACAAATCCATTAGAAAGAGGATGCCTGAGATAGATGGAAAATTATAGGTGAGATAATTCCATTGTCTACTTACAAAAATGTTTGGTAAAGTGACTGAACAGCCCTATACTGTTTCTCAGCAATAAAAGTGTGATATAAAAATTAGCAAAAATTCCCATCTATATCTTATGATTATTACTATTTTAATTTGTGGATCAAAAAAGAAGGCTGCATAATAAGCATATTTTCTGTTTTAAAATCTTATACTATTCTTACAATTATATTTTCACTGTGATTGCATCCAATTTATTGCTTTCTCAGAGAGTGATAATACTTGCTTTGTTTGTTTTATGTTTTTTTGGTTTTTTATGGGCAGTATAAAATTGAATTTATTGTTTTTTGAGTAGATTTAGAGACCACATTTTCAAAAAGGGCAAATTAATTTAAAGTATTGGATTTCAAAATCTCATCTGTGTTTATTTATTTTATATATATATTGCAATATCTTCTTTAGAATCAAAAATAAAAGAACAAAACCAGGTTACTATGTCTTATCCAGTTCCTGAATTGTATCCTTGTAGACAAAAGGGTAGCTCCTCTGCAGAAAAAACACAGTTCATAATGCAGAAAAGTACAGTCATAGTACTGTATTTCTGAGCATAAATCCAAAATGGTGAAAACGAATCACATCCCAAAGTACCTTTATTTGTACACACTGGCTATCAAAAGAACCTTATGAAGTGATTTAGACACAGATGTGGACTCTGTATATGCCTGGCATTGGTTGAAATGAATCTTCTGAAACTGGTTTAGCTTTTGCATATTCTTTGACACCACCACAGTATGCTGGTTGACTATCAATGACTGGAAACCTGTTATAGTTCCCTTTTTTTTTTTCCTGGCTATGATAAAGACATAATAGGACTTGCACTTTTATTCCATTAGTTATAATGCAGGTTGTGTTGGGGTTTTGTGGTGTTTGTTTTAATAATTGTGTTTCTATTATATCACATTCTTATTGAACTATAAAACTGTTTAAAACACTGCAAGTTCTAATAAATTTAGAATGTGCATTTCAAAGATAAAAATGCAACAACAGTTTAAGATACTAATGCCTGGTTAGCCACAAAGAACTTAAACCAAACTGCCAGTAATTTATTCCGGTTTCTTACTTATTATACCAATGGTTTTATCCTTGACCTGGAAGGACCACACACTCCAGGGATTAGTGGTAATTACGTTTCAGGGTAAGATGATCTCCATAGAGCAAAGACTGCCAATTGAATCATATTGTGCTGAACTGCATAAAAATTATGCCAAATTATGCACAGATACTTTAAAAGCAAGTTGCTCCTAAAATGGTGAGTAGCAGAGTATATTGTACTGCCAAGTAAAGGCAGGGATAAGAAAGGTAGCTGTTGCTTTCTTGGGTAATTTTGGAATTTAAATTTCAGTTTACTGCTTCAACTGAAACTTACAGAAAAAGTTACATCTCGGAGATAAAGATTCAGTATTTATGAAAAATTTTAAAAGTTCCTCTTTTTTTTTCAATGACATATTTGTAAGCTTGTTATTTAATTCTGGCTTACAGTAACACTTAAGGCAGTTAAATGCCTCCCTGACATCCGATCCCGTCAGATCTCGGAAGCCAAGCAGGGTCAGCCCCGGTTAGTACTTGGATGGGAGACCTCCTGGGAAATGCCGGGTGCTGTAGGTTCTAGTCCTGAGGACTTCACTGGCACTGTCCAAGCTCGCTCGGCCGTGGCAGATGAACCTCAGGACTTAAACGGTGGGGCCAGTTCTGCGCACGCTGAGCCTCACCTAAAATCCACTGCGCAGGCTGGAAGGGCACACCCACGTGGGGGACAGCCCTTCCCAAATCTTCGTTCGCGAAGCTGAGCCACACACACACACACAGTAACACTTAGCTAGCAGTTAGATATCCTGAAGTGACTCTTAACTTTCTAGACACTGAGAAAAGTAAAAAAAACCTTTTTTCATCTTGGTAGGTAGGTACTTTTGCTGTTACATTCTTCTGTAAATGTCTACATCACCTTACTTAACCAATTCCCTTAAGACAACATATATCTTGTTTTTGTAGTTGCAGTTAATTTATAATCTATTTAGTATAATTTTAAAAAAATTCATTTTGAGTACAGAAGTTATTAAGTATTTAATTCCTATTTGCTCACCTATATAAAATTGTATTAGGTAACTGTACACAAAAAGTATCTTGTGCTTTTATTTTTTAATTTTATTTAATGTTCTTAAATATGTTATTATCTTTTAAATAAAAATAGTCATTTTTAACTACCATAGATTCCTCAGCTACAGAGACAAAACTTCAGAGATTCATCACACCTACTTTCAGTTAAATCATCTCTTGTAAAGGTCTCTTAACCAAGTATAGAAGTGTCCAGATCAATGATTTGAATGAAACATTTAAAGCATGTTTAAGATGGGTTATTTTTGTGGTTTGTTGTTTTGTTTTTTTCCCCATTATAACATCTTAGTGCAAATTTTCTGAAGTACTATCTGTGTTAAGACAGAATCGGACTGGTAATTTTAATATGACAGCAAGGATATTACTTGGATACAGTTGAATGTGATAGGAGAGCATGTGCAGCAATTTGAGGCCTAAAAGGATTTCACATCAATAATAATATCATTAATTCTTCTCTGTTTTACATAATGTACCATAGTGTACAATAGGGATTGCCCAACTTTTCTCATCATGCAAACCTATAATTAAAAAATTTGAACACAGATAAACAGTTATGTTTATTTATTAAAAATTGCATCATCTGCTACTTAGTTCTAATACTTTCTTCTTGGACCCCGTTGGAACATCTTGCACACCCCAGAGGGTGTGCTTACTCCACTTTGGAGACTTCTGATCTACTGAACCTTCAAATCGAGCTGGTGTTGCTAGTTCAATGACAGAGCCGTTCAACCAGAAACCTAGCAATGAAATGCTGAATTTCATCGTATCAATGACATTTTTGATGAAAGGGAGAAAGCAATGGGAGGGTGTGGGAGATAGAGGTGTGTGTATAAGGAAAAAAACTGTGAAACAGTGTAGATAGAAAAAAGTAACCATTTGTTCAATTCATATTAGACTGATATATACCACAAATATTAAGAATAATCACAATTTCAAAAGTATCAAACTACTCAGTTTCACAGGGCATTTGTAATGGTTTGGCCCATGGCTTCCCCAGTAACCATTGTCTCTAAGGAAGTCACAAGTATTCCACACGTGTCTTCCACGTAGCAGGGGGGGAGTGGTTTAGTCTCTTCTCTCCTGGCCGAGGAGCTGGTGGGAGGTGGTTGGAGTCTGGTCCCTCCAGTTGTTGGTGGTTCTCCTGTCCTGGGTGAGATTGTTTCATTCTTGTTCCCCTTCCTTGAGGGTTTTAATTGTGTTTGTTTTGATTCATTCTGTCTCTTTAGGTTGGGTTGGTGTCTTCCCTATTTTCTGGCTAATCAGTCCCCTTTTTTCCCTTCCCCTGTCCCCTGGGGGTGGGATCCTATGTACTGTGTATACAGTGTATTTGTGAATGTTAGCAAATATAATTTATTCTTTTTATTCAGTTCAGTTTCTTTTGAGTGCGTTTCTTTTCATTTTTTTTTCCCTTGCCTTTGCTGGGAAGTTCTGGGAGGGGGAAGGGGGGCCAGTCCAGGGTTGGTAACAGCTAAGCCAAACCTGCAACAGCATTGTATGTTAAGATTATCTGCCACAGTAAGATCTATTTCAAACTGTTTGTGGAAGGAAAAAAATGTAAGTAAGAATATGTTCATAGCTCTACATGAGCAGTTTATCATCGGCTCCCACACCCATAGCTGGAAGGACTTCCTAGATGCTATTTTCTCACATACATCCTTTAACTTACTTCAAGCTCTTGGTCTGGTGCAACACACCTAATGGAGTGACAAGGTCTCCTGCTGTAAGTTTTACTTTAGTGTATGGTGTCTAGTTAGGACAAACATTGGTAAAAACAGGGTTGGCATTTAATAGGCCACAGTGTACTTGAATGCTGGCAGCACAGGGAGTGCCAAAGGACCCGTCTTGTTTGAGATATTTTATCTGTACCTGAGGAGGTAACAAGAATATGCCCTTACCGAGATTTCAGATAACATGTGTTTCATCCCTGTTCAGCAGTATTCTAACCAGCAAATAATTCTATCTACAAGTAGAAAAGCCATAGTTTTTGACTTCTGTAACATAAATACTAAGTATTTTCATAAGTAATTGATAAAAATGTGTCAAAGTAGTGGACAAAATTGTGTATGAACTTAATTATTTGTTTTCAAGCAACTTACACTCATCACTTTGTCTCATAACTTTCATGTTTCATAAGCAAAGGTTCAATGAACACATTAACTCTAGCTTGTGCCACTACTCCTACTTTTCAAGTTTCAAAAACAAAATTAGAAAGTCTTTTTTATGCTGCAGTCCTCTAAATTGAAATACGCTTCAAATTTTATGTCTTTAATTTCCAAACAAAGGTTTCCTAGAGTTCTAGTCTGAATACCATGGCCATTGTTATTGAACTGTAATAGCCTCTTAAGTTTCTGAAAGTATCAGAAACATTCATGGGCACAGCAGACATTTGGTTTCATAAAACAAGTTATCTATTCTTTGAGCTGTAATCCCAGAAAAGGCATTATCTCTGTTCATTGGATGCTACAAGCTTGGTCTTTCACTTAATTGACAAATCAGCAAGTTTAATTGATTCTTTGATCTGCAGGACAAGAACAGCTGAGCTAAATGTTCTTCTACACTACCTCCTTCCCTAGTCTGTAGCCATTAAAGCCCAATTAACATAAATATGTGTCAGAGTTTATATAAACTGATATTGAATAAAATTCATATGCAATGCCTAGAAAAAAAATTAAAATTCAGGCTTCCTCATCTTTCATGTCAATGTTCTAAATTCAAACATATTCTTTTTCTGAATGGCTCTCCATCTATGTGTCTATGAAGCAAGGCCCTCTTTTAATATTCACTTGCCCTGAAGGCATCTTCCAGAGAACTCAGCTTCCATTGGGCTGAAGATTATATTGAACATTAAAGGTTTGATAAGTTCTCTAGCTTTAAAAAAAAAAAAAACAAAACAGACCAAAACAAAACCATGAAACACACAGGTTTGGAGCAGAGTGCACTTTTCTGAGCACATGGTAATGGATGTGATTTACTGTATTTTCTGAAATTTTTGAGGGGAGGGATTTTGGAGGTTTTTTGGGGGTTGGGGTCTTTTGGGGGGGGGGGTTGGGTTTTTTTTGTGATTTATTTTTTGTTGTTGTTTAAACTCATACTTTAGATTAACCTAATTTAATTACCTAAATTATCTTTTAGTCCTAATTGAGGAACCCAAGTGTTCCTGAAGAATTAGACACGCAACTCTTTAATCAGAGGGCTGAAAAGCATGGTGAGGAATATGAGAAAAGACTGAAAAATATCAAGAGGTTCCTTTAGGACAAGTGTCTCACTCACACAGAAGATTTTATTTTCTGAAAACAAATATCAAAAAAGGTCTAAGGAGGAAGCCAGGGAAATGTAGCAAAACAGAAGGAAGAACAGCTTCAGAAAAGGAAAGGCAATTTCTAATTTTTTCTTTTATTTTCATTTGTCTTTAATTCCAGCATATGTTCAATGTGTAAATGCAATATTCTCTTTTAGAAAGAGAAACTAAGTTATCTATTTCAAGTCACCTGCTTCATTTTGTTCCAGATTGAGAAAGACACTCTGTTACATTTTCCCTCAGATTTCTCTCCCTTGGTCAGAAGTCACTTGGGAGCTGTGAGGATGGTACTCTAAAGTTCAGTAGTTACCTGCTGAGCAGAGCAACTCTACTATAGCATTCACAGTTACTGAGGTTTTTTTATCCCTCATACTCAGACACTTCCATCACCCTCTGATGTTACTAGGCATTCTCTCTGAAATATTCATTGCTCAGACCAAAGTTGTTTGAGTGGCTCTACCTGGAAAAATAGAAGTACAATCCTTTCAGCCTCCTATACTCTTATTTTTCTCCTTTTTACTGAAAGGACAAATGTAAGCATTTTGCTGCAGCAACTGTTCAGTTTTAGGATAATAGCTTTACTTCACTGTTGTGCAAGTGTACATTTCAGATGTAAGAATAATTGCAGTTTTTCACTCTTTTTCATGTGGGCTTGATAAAGAAAGGATAAGAAAGATAAATTTGTTGATTCTCAGTCATTCTGCCAACCTATTTAATTTATACTTTTTATGTTATAGATGGGGGTGGGAGAGGTGTTGCAGAAGTAGCTTACCTGCTGCTGTAAGTCAGCACTACTTTCACAACTTTCTATTGATATCATATTTTGAAACATAATTATGAAAAAGAGCTCTATACATAAAGAAATATTCCATTCCCCATCTGAGTGTTTCAGAATTTATAATCTGGCTGAACTGTAAAAGGAAGAGGTGTGCACACATGTGTTTCCCCAAAGAAACAAAATAAAACCTCATAAAAGTAGAAGATCTTTTTTTAATGCAGTAATTTTCTGGAACTTTAGTGTGAATTTCAAAGGTCGTTTCTACCATGCTTCAAATTTTGCTGTGCTTGCAACTGTAAAGTGTGGCACATAGCCATGGGAGATTTCAGAGCTGATAATCCATAGCCAGTCTGTAGGGGAACAGCTCATCTGATCCTGCTGTTCTTAAAATCTCCTTAGCAGTTTCCATTACAGAGTCCTCTACCAGTACTGTCATGCTAAGATTTCATTTATTTTCTGTAGAGCACAACTATGTATTTCAGATTTTTTGATCCCATATGCCAAACAGAAATACCAGGCCTGATCTGTGTTCTGCTGTTCAGTTTCTCTGGGCTTGCTGAAGTCCCAGCAGAAGACCCTCAGCTCCAAGGCTCAGCAGCATCCCTCTTTCATGTCACCCAGTCAGTCTGGGAGCAGACCACACACATGGGCCAACGAGACCTGCAGCATCTCTGAACAGTTTTTAGGAAGCTGATGAAGTCTGAGAGAGTGCTAAGGGAAAACAGTCAACAAAGGAGCCAAATATATTATCATACACTGTTACAGCATGGCAAATGCTGTACATACAGCCAGAAGGAAGGCCAGTGTTGTGCAGCAGCAACATATAGAGAGGTTAGGAAACACTCTGTGCCTTTCAGAGCAACCTAGTAGTACTTTTCTTGAGAGTTTTTCTACTCTTCTTGATATGAAAAGAGCTGCACAAATAGTCTTTTCATTCAGTTGAACTGAGAACTTATAAATAAATATTAAACAAATCTTTTATTAAAAAAAAGCAAAACAACCTTTTTATTATTTATTTAAATTTCATTGCAAATTGGTAAAATTTCTGTTCGGAACAAGTAATATTACAGAGGTAGATTCTGACATCACTAGACCCTTAGGAGTTATCCAGCTATTCTTATGGTGGCATTTTGAACCAGAGGAAATTTCAGTATTTCGGAGAAAATTTCAGTATTCAAAAAGAAAAATAATACACTTCACAACATGGCTTCACATTTTGGACTCTGCCTCTGTTATTTCCATGACTGATATTAAACTGCAAGGCAAGTAGCAACCCCATTAAAAACTACTTTCCAATTATTTGGTAAATATGCTCTTCAAGGAGCTATCAACAACTTCAAAGATTAATTACTGGGAAAATTGACATTTACATTTTTCAAGAACAGACAGAAATGTTGAAGGAATTTTATTATTACAGTACGTGTCATGGCATTTGGATACTGATGGTTGAAAAAAAATTATGGGAGATGGAGAAAAATAAAACCAAGAAATGGAGTCTGTATTTATTTAATGATGCCTTTTTGAGGTTATATAGCATATATAACATGGATCATACTTACTTGCTGTAATTTTATTAAGCAAAAAAATAAAGTTGGGGAAAAACCTTTTTTTCCCCTTTTTCTCTTCCTGATCACTTGTTTTATATGGATATTATGCTTTGACTGTTGCACTATGAAATTCTCTGAGCTGGGATTATCACCTGCTGCATATTTTCAGAGTACTTTGCACAAGACATCAGCCTGACTGAGGCTTGCTATATTATGAGTAAAGACACATTGTTAGACTCGACGGAATGTTTCAGCTGTGTTAAACCACTATGACAGCCCAAAGGCAATGCAAATGTAGTTGTGTTAACCAGCTAAATCAGATTTATTAGAATTCTCACTCACTAGAGAAGTCAAGGTGAATAAAGCAGTCAGCAAACTGCATCCAAATTCACAATGCTAGACAGTTTACTGTGGAAAAAAAGTATTGAAAAAGTATAAACTGGAGAGAGGAGGGGGAATATAGGATAAAATCAAATTTAGCAATGTTTCTATTATATAAAAAACAACAGCACAATTCCATATGCATAATATTTCATTTGATCTAGTCTAACAGCAGAAGTGGAAATATTGCTTTATACGTTAACTCCAGAAGACTTTCAGAGTACATTTTTCACCATAAATTTGTACATTATTTTCAGTATTTCCTCTTTAAATGAGTTATACAGTTATATTGATTGACTGATCCAATAGTTAGCTGAAGTGTAGGCCTAAATCACAGAAATTCAACCCATTTAGTTTTTATCTTAATCTAAGATATATTTTATGCAAATTCTTGATTTAAAAGTATCACAGTATACAGAAACTCAGAGAACAATAATGCTGGGTTGCCAGAAATGCCCAAACCAGCAGACATCACAGCTCATTGAATACGAAAATTGTTGTCAATTTTGTGCATACTTATTGAAACATTGTCTGTTCTATTTTAAATTAGTTTTTTTCACAACTATCAACCCAGTTATTATATTAGGAAACTGTTCTATTGGTGTTCAGTATTGTAGTCATTTTTATATAAAGACTAAAATAATGTTTTTCACATTGTCTTAGTTGCTCCCATTTTCTCTTCAAAAGACTTCTCTGCCTTAAAATAGTATTACCCTTATTTCTGTCATTTTTATCTCCTGATATGTGCTTTTCACTTGACTGAATGTCTTTTGCCTTGTATCCTTCCTTTTTTCCCTCATTTCTTACTTAAGGGTAGTAATCAAAACTTTCCAGGCTTCATCTGTCCTTAGCAAATTAGAATTTTCATTTGCATATTATATTTCTAAAGAATGCATGACAGTATAGATGAAATGGTTTTAAGGCATAAGCTTGGGATGGCCACAAGGAAAGAAATCATTAGTGAATTTTGCCTATCATCCTAAATTAGTGCTGCAAAAAACTCTATATATCATTCTAAAATTCTATTTTAAAAAAGCTTTAGAAATATATTTTCTACATAGTAGAAACAAAATAATACAAATTCCCTTAGTATATAGAAAATAAGCATGGCAGGAAAAATAATCAACCAAACAAACACAAAATACATCATGTTTTAAAGCACTTTGTAAATAAACTAAATAATTTTAATTTGTATGGTATTGCAGTGTATTTGATCTGTTATCTCTTGAGTTAGCATACCAGAATTGTTTATTTCTTCTATGAAAAAAGTTCCTATTTCTAGTCCTGCTGTGATTGTGTATATCAGGTCTCCTCAAGCTAGCACAAATCAAGAATGACATGTGTCATTTCTAGCAAAACAAAAACAAAAACAACCACACAAAAACCCCCCAAAACAAAACAAAAAAAACCCCTTCATGGATTTAATAGCCTAAATAATAAATTTTAAAACTTGGGGGAAAAAAACCCCATAATTTCCATATCAGTTTCTGTTGCATTGTTGTCCTCCCCTCTTTGATTTTAACATTCATTAATCACATCTTTTGTTTGATCCTCTCCTAAAAGTTTTGGAAATAAAACTATGACACTCAGAAGGAGATCAATAATAACAGAGTAACTTATGTCATGCTTTCCTGGACAGACCACTCTAGACCAACCTGTTCCTATAGGGATGACCAGAGACAAATTTAGGGAGAGCACATGTCCCTGTCTGTGATCCTCTCCCATCATTCCTTCTCTGACTTCATGATTATTATATTAGACATTCTAGCATGACTCCCTTTGTCCATTTCTTTCAGTATAGATTTTCTCTTTTCCTGTTTGTTCATCCATGAATTTGAACCTGCTAACATTAGCTGCTTCCATTATTTCCTATAACAGTAAAATTCAAAATTCATTATGTGCTGCATAAGGAGATATTTTCTTTTATTTTGTTTAAACTGGTTTCATTAAGGTTATTCTAGTTTTGATGTTGTGGTATTTGGTGAATAACAACTCTTATTCACTTTATCTAACACCCTAATGATTGTGTAGATCTGAGTTATCATCCTTATCGACTGTTCCCTCTCCAAATCAAAGGCCCAGACTTAGTCCCAGGGTTAACAAAATTATCAAATGATGGAAAAACTGTGTTAGGAGGACAGACCATATCACTGTCTCATATCACTAATCTGTGACTGTTCAAAATGACAGAATTGATGAGGTTGAAAGGGACCTCTGGACCATCATCCGGCTTACCCACCCTACTCTGGCTGTGAATTATGAGAAAGAACACCTACTCCATCCCAAACCAATTCCAGTATGAAGGTAATACTTAGTCTCTCAGCCCATGTGAGATGGTAGTGCCATTTGGCATATGCAGTGCAGACCTTGAGCTGACAAAACAAGATTTTTGGGGTGACAGTAAGGCAACAACACTGAGTTTTTGTAAAAGTTTGCCTGGTTTCTCCATTCTGTTCACTTAGGCACTGGTGTCTTTTTTCCATCTGCTACTAAATCATCTTTTAATAGAAAACCTGACAGTAGCTTCTGTGCTACTATGGTTTCCTTTGCAGATATAGGTAAGCAGTGTGTTCACCTATGTATGTAGCGTATACGCAGGCATACCACTGATAGGTGTTTGTGAATGCATGTATGTGCTTGCAATTAAACATCCATCTGACATTATTCTTTCTTTTTTTCCTGCTTCAGTCAGCACCTGGATTCTAAATTACTTCAAGTTGTCCAATGGCCTTGTGTCTAAATCAAGACCCTCCAGCAATCACATTATTTTCCTTAAAAGTTGTCAGCAGTCCGTGATTATATGAAAGTACAGAAGTAATGCCTATAAAGAACAAACTGCATGTGAGAGCTGCAGGACCATGCAAAATGCTTACTGTGACTCCACTGCTACACAGTTTATAAACTTGACTTTTGGAGGACAGCTTCCAGTTAAAAATTTATAAAACAGCTAAATGCTGGTTTCACAGCAATTCTGTCACCTGACACCACTGGTGGACATCTGACGTCACAGACAAGTTGTATCAGATATATTATTTACGGGTGATAAGACCCATGGAATTTGTATCATGGTTCAGGACTGTGGGACACTATATGACAGCATATCATGGGCACAATGACCTCAGAGGTAAATATCAAAGATGTCCAAAAGTGAGACAAGATCCAGCAGGATTTCAAAGATCTCAACTGACAGACAAGAAAAGGGCTCTCTCTAGTGGTACAAGCCAGCAAAACAGCAAAGGTCATCTACCTGGATGTCAACATCTCACAGCCTTGAGGCTGAGAAGAAAGAGAGGAATGAGGCCAAGAAAAAAGAGGATTAATATTTTGTGGGATAGAAAAATAAAATATGCAAATTGCATGATTGATAGTGTTTCAGCGTGCAGCTAAGCACTTGGTCATCATGGCCTAAATGAGGAAAATATGTTCTTCAAACCATCCCACACAAACATATGGCCTACTTTGGCAACCAGGAGGACCAGCAATAGGTTAGTTCTGGGTCCCTTCTCTCACCAACAAGAGAACACTTGGACAGTTAGCCCCAACATGCTGTTATCGTCATGGCAGCTCCTTTTGGAGGCCTGAGAGCAACAGCATCATTCCAACTGCTTCCAAGCATGTCATACAGCTTATACACAAACATATTTCCTATCCACAGTTGTGTGATGCAGTATATGGCTCCACTGTTTGGAAGACAGAACAACATCTGAACTGGATACTCCATCACTTGGTATCACACTGGAGGTTCTCCTGACAGTTTTTAGTCTCTATATCTATGTTTTTGCTTCCTCACTGCTACTACTATAGAAGCATTCATTATTATTCACAATAATTTGAATGTGGTAAAACATTTTAAAAATGCATCCTTTTTTTTTTTTTAAATCAAAGTGTTTGTTTTGTCATGCTGGTTTCACTGATGCCTTCAAAAAAAAACCACACAAAAACCCAACCCCCCCCAGAGGTTCCCATAGTAACAAAAAATGATTGTAATCTCTTATGAAAATAATACATTAGTCTTACTTTCACAATCCCACACAGTTAAAAGTCACCATATTGTAGGAAATA
>JAJPCS010000256.1:3096333-3132737 GCA_021164005.1 Willisornis vidua nigrigula | reverse complement strand
TAGTTGATTCCCAGTCACTAGAGGCATAAATACAAACATTTTTCAAAAGATGTTTTAAAAGCTCTTTTGCTGAGAAACATGCTTGATATTTAAACATTTTTTCCTACTACTGAGTAGCTTTAAATATAGGAAATATTCCTGTTGAACTTTGCTATCTCTATGCCAATCAAGAGCAATAAATGCTCATAAGAAAATAAAGACCTGTTAATGTGGACAGTATGTTGAAAGTTGCTTTACTTTTGAACATCACTGAAAATCTTAAAACAAAAAGTCATGTGAGCCTTATAAGTGAAGTTCAAATAACAATATAGAAATAATAATTTGAAAGGATGCATATTCAATAAATTACTTCACAGCTTTTCGGTTTTTTTTATACATGCCTCAAAATTTCAAGGTCAATGTTATAATTCAAGTTACAATAGAGTGTTCTAGTAGGCTTTCATTGAGTTTTCCAAAAGATATTGAGCCTTGTGTACATGTATGAGGGTGTTTCAGTTTCTAAAGGTTTTTCAAATGGCATTAGACAACTGAATTGAGCTTCTAAGTTAAAAATCTTCTAGTTATCAGATTTGCTTTGGAAAACCACATTAAGACAAGTATGATCCCAAGTCAGAGTACCTTTGTTCTTTTAAATGCAAAGAGAACTTAGGTTGATCAGATCATATGCAAACATCTAAGTGTTGACACCAAACTTAATTTAAATGAAACATGCTTAAGTAAACCAAGACACAATTGTCATCACATTTATTCAATAGTGGAAAGTACATAATAGGCCAATTAAATCACAGGATAATTTTGGATAAAAGAACAGGTCCCCCTATATGGACAGCTAATGGGCAACTTATTTCAGCTCACACAAGTCTCTGTCCAGTTGACTTCTGAATATCTCCAAGGACTGACACTTCACAGCCTCTCTGGCATTCTTTTCTGGTGTTTGACTGCCTTCATTCTTCTTACTCTATAATTTGTGTTTACCATGTGCACTCCTGAGAAGATTCTTCCTCTGCTGTGTTATACCTTCCCTTTATGTAGTTGTACACAACAGTGAGATATTCCACACCCCCATCCTTTAGTTTTCAGATTTTGGCAGATAGCATCTAGGCTTTTCTTTTGTGATACATGCTTCAGCCTCCCAGCCACCTTGGAAGTCTTACCCTGGACTCAATTGAGTATGGCATTGTCTTTTTTAATCTAAGGAACTCCATACTAGATACAGTAGTATTGGGACAGCTTTTCATGTGTAAAGGAGAAGGGAAGGATCTTTTCTCTCTACCTGGTTGGAGATGGTCTTGGTAATATAGCCAGGATGCTGTTGGCATTCTTTGCCACAAGGGCACACTACTGTCTTACATCCAACTTGACAATTAAGATCCCCCATACCATTTGAACTACAAGCCAACTCTAAACTGTGTGGGATCTGCTGCTCCCTAGAAGTCTATGGAGCCTGATGGTATTTAACCAAGAATACGCAAAGAGTATTCAAAAATCACAGAGGATTCTTGCTCAATGATTTTTAAGCAGTCTTGGAAGACTGTAGAGGTGCCAGTTTATAGAAGTTGTCCCAGTTTTCCAGAAGGGCAAGAATTATTACCCTGGAAACTGCAGGCCTGTCAGTCTCAATTCAGTGCCTGGTAAAATTATGGAGAAGGGTATCCTGAGTGGTATAAAAAACACCGGAAGGACAACAAAGTCATTGGTCATGGACAGCATGGCTTTGTGAGGGAAAAGTATTGCTTGTCATGCCTAATTGCCTTTTATGACAAGGTAACCGAGCTAGCTAATCAAGGGGAGCCAGTTGGTGTAATCTTTCTGGATTTCAACAAAGCTTTCAATACTGCCTCTCACAGGATCCTTCTGCACAAAATGTCCATCCCACAGCTGGATAAACACATCATGTGGTCGGTGAGCAATTGGCTCATGGGTCGAGCACAGAGGGCAATAGTGAATGGGGAAACATCAGACTGGTGACCTGTCACTCGTGGGGTTGCACAGGGCTCCATCTTGGGCCCTGTGATCTTCAACATCTTCATAAATGACTTAGAAACAGGACCGGAAGGGATATTAAACAAATTTGCTGATTATATTAAACTGAGAGGAGGAGCTGACACCCTTGAAGGCAGAGAGGCTCTGAAGAGAGACCTTGATAAATTAGAGAAACAGGCAATCACTGAACATACAAAGTTTAACAAAGACAAGTGCCGGATTTTGCTCCTGGGGCAGGTTAAACCTGGATGTATGTACAGACTGGGGAACAAGATGCTGGAGACCAATGGACCTGGGGATTCTGGTTGACTGCAAGTTAAGTATGAAGCAGCAGTGCCCTGGTAGCCAGGAGGGCCAACTATGTCCTGTGGTTTGTGTACACGAGGTACAGCATCACCAGGCAGTTGATGGAGGTGATTATCTAAAGAAAACAATAAATATGTGGCGGTGGAGATGGACACCACACACAAATCATTGTAATTGAGTGAATGCCCATTTTATTACACACCACACACAGTTTATATAGAGCTAAAGCTACATACCATTGGCTAAATTGAACCTCACATCATATAAGTGCAAGTCTCAATTGGTTATAACCCATATCTCACAAGTCCAATGTTTATATTATCTCATCCTCGATGTTTTCAAGCACCTGCAGAGTCCTGTGAGAAACTACTGTTTGAATTCCTGGAGAAAAACCTCCTCCCTACCACCTAGCAGCAGCTGTGCTCCTTTGTGTTTCTTAGCTGATAGCTACCCCAGTCTCACAGGGTCTCACAAAGATCTGAATTGCTCAGTCTTCATTTTTCAGTAGCAACAATTATCCCTCTCTACTCTGCACTCTACCTTAAGTCTTGTGTGCAGTTTTGAGTGCCACAATATAAGAAAGATATACAGCTATTAGAGAACATCCAAGAGGGCTACAAAGATGCTGAAGGGCCTAGAGGGGAAGCCATATGAGGAGTGGCTGAATAGCAGTCTACAGCTTCCTCACAAGGGAAGTGGAGAGGCAGGCACCAAACTGCTCTATTGTGACAGAACCCAAGGGAATGGCACGACGCTGTGTCAGGGGAGGTTTAGGTTAAATATCAGGAGAAGATTCTTTACTCAGACTGTGGTTGAACACTGGAACAGGTTTCCCAGGGAAGTGGTCACAGCACCAAGCCTGACAGGGTTCAATAAGTATTTGGACAGTGCTCTCAGGCACATGGTGTCTTGGGGATGGACCTGAAGGGACTTTTATATCTCTTGTGGGACCCTTCGAACTCAGGATGTTCTATGATTCTATTTTCTGGAAAACTGCTTTCAGTCTTCAGTCAGTTCCCAGCTTGTACTGCTGCATATGGTTATTTCAGTCCAGGTCCAGAGTTTTGCATTTGCTTTGATGGAATAACATGAGGTTTTGCCAGGCTTTTTCTACAACATGTTGATGATCCTTTGAATAGCAGCTTTTCTTTCCAGAGAATTCCAAGTCATATCACCTGTGACTTTGCTGAGGGTACAGGCTGCCCCATTTTCTGCACATATAATAAAACAATACTGACCTCAACATGCTACCACTAATCAGCCATCAGCTATACATGGTAATACTAATCAGAAACCTTTGAGGTTAGTGGCACCGCTACTTATCCTCTCACCTTATGGTCTATCTGTGCAGTATATAGGTCACCAATTTTTCTGGAAACATATTAGGTGTCAATAAACTTGCTAAAGTCAGAGTAAACAAAAATCATTGCTCTCCCACCATGCATAAAGCTTGTATTTCACTATAGAATGCAATCACATCTGATCTACATATTGTTATGTTCTATATGTGCATAAGAGTACGATATTGTCTTGGTATGCATTTAGGGGCATCTTAAAGGAAAAAGATGTAGAACAGTCAGAAAGGGTTTTATAATATTAAATCATGCTTGCATAACTTCAGTTGTTTTCTATGATGAAATTACTATGTGAATTGTGGAACATGTAACATAGTTTGACTTTTGAGCTTAAAGGATAGAAATCAATAGCTCCATGTGCATTTGTTACTGGACATGAGTGGAATCCTTGAGGTTTGATAGTGAGGCACAAGTTGTCCAATATCTTTATTAACAACTGTGGTGATGAGGAAAAAAAAAAGTGATCTTTGCCCCAGAAATACCATTTTGAACTTCACCATCATGGCTAGGCTTCACAAACGAAGATTTGGGAATGGCTTTACCCACGTGGGTGTGTCCTTCAAGCCTGTGCAGTGGATTTTTTAGGTGAGGCACATCGTGCACAGAACTGGCCCTACCCTTTAACTCCTACAGTTCATCTGCCATGGACAAGCAAGCTTGGATGGTGACAGTGAAGTCCTCAGGACCAGAATCTACAGCCCCCAGTAGTCCCAGGAGGTCTCCCATCCAAGTACTAACCGGGCCTGACCCTGCTTAGCTTCCAAGATCAGATGAGATCAGGCATCAGGGTGGCATGGCCTGATGGAAAACCCTTGAATTTACTCAAGGAAAAAAGACATTTTCTGCATCCTGAGTATAACACCAAATGCATGCCAAACAAGTAACCGAATGCCAGTTCTGTGGGAAAGGACTTGGGAGCAACCACGAGTTAACAAAAATGAACTTCACAAAAAAGTCATACTGTGATTCACTGGGAGAATTGTAACTGTCCAATTTAGGGAAGCTATTTTTTTCCACTCAGTGGAAAAGAAAAAAAAAAAACAACTGAGACAACGTATCAGTTTCACTTGCCTCCCCCAGTTTCAGAGGGATTGGGAAAAACTTCAGGGACTCTGGAAAATGACACAGAACCAAGAAGGTGTGTAGGAAGTAGCTGGACTTGTTTAGTATGACAAAGAGAAGAAGTTTAAGAGGAGCAGTACTTGAAGGACATTTACCAAGACTGCAGTTCATCTCTTCTCATTGTTTTAGGAGATACAAGGGCACTGGCCATCAGTCTGATCAAGTTCAAATTATTAGGAAAAGTTTATTTCACTACAAAACCAAGAAACTAAGAAACGCAGGCACTAGAACATGTTACCCAAATTGCTTTAAGGATCCTTATCTTTTGCCTATTTTGTCTTACGAGGAGCAGCTGAGGGAGATGGGGGTTGTTTAGCCTGGAGAAAAGGAGGCTCAGGGGGAACCTTATCATTTTCTACAACCACCTGAAAGGTGTTTGTAGCCAAGTGGAGGTCTTTCTCTTTTCTCAGGTAAAAGACTACAGGATTAGAGGGAACAATCTTAAGTTGTGATGGATAATAGGTAAATTTTCTTCATGAAAAGGGTTATCAAGCATTGGAACAGGCTGCCCAGGGAAGTGGATGAGTCATCCTTACTGAAGATATTTAAAATACATGTAGATATGTTGCTTATGAATACAATTTAGGGGGCCTTGGCAGTGTTAGTTTTATGGTTGGACTCAATGACCTTAAATTTCTTTTGCAGCTTAAAACATTCTATGATTCTATGGAACTTTTCTGACATTAGGGAGGGGATGGTTTCCTACTAATAGGTATACCTACGTGTAGCTTCTGATCCCATGACTGCGGGACGAAATTTACAAACAATACATAAAGGTGAGACCAGGGCCTACATTCTTCCTCCATGCTAAGTTATCTAATTACACAGTACTAGTCGTACCTCTTTTCTTTACACACATTTTTAGAAATGTATCCTAAAATAGATTAACCCCAGTGAAAAAGTTTTACTATTGACTGATTTCAATTTGCTGAATTACTAATCAGAACTTGGTAATCAGAACAATATCCCAGAATATTTGAGTATGAATTCTCTCAGGCTGATATGGAAACTGAGGACTTCCTGAAAAAGCTTTTAGCTCTAGGAAAAAAAAAAAATGAAAGAGCTCTGTGAAAAGATACATCTGAATAAATTAACTATTATTCCAAATGCATTAGAAAGGCTCTAGGAAAAATATTACAAAAATCCAGAGCCTTTCAGCCTCATCAGATGTCTTTTGAAAATACCAGGCCCTTTGGTAATTTACAAAAGTACTTATAATTTCCTTAGTTATATCTAACTCTGAAGTGCTTGGCATTGTCATAACAGTGAAAAATATGCAGCAATAAATCTTCCTATCCTGTGGTGCTCATTGGGCCGAGGTGCCCATCAGATTAGGAGCTGCTTAGGTGATCCCA
This sequence comes from Willisornis vidua nigrigula, assembly GCA_021164005.1. Classification (NCBI taxonomy): domain Eukaryota; kingdom Metazoa; phylum Chordata; class Aves; order Passeriformes; family Thamnophilidae; genus Willisornis; species Willisornis vidua. Next base: position 3,126,616 of record JAJPCS010000256.1, on the reverse strand, counting down.
AGCTCGCAGCCTGGAATTTGGATTCCTAGATTCAATTTCAGTGCCTTATTAGTCAACTAAAACATTCATAGATCTAGCTACATATCCTCCAGGGAATAGAGGCCATTAATGGTTCCACTAAAAATTAAGGGAAAGCAGCAAAACTGAAAGTGATAAATATATTCACACCATATGTTTTAGCAATCTAATTTTACATGCCTGTGTCAGCAGCCTAAACTCTGTTCAGTTGCTTGAAAACACTTTCCAGAGGAGTCTTTATGTAGGCTGTTTCTTATGATTATATATGCTGTAACTTCAGTACTTATATGCAGAATCTTTTTTTGCTATATAAAGGAGATAAATGGCACAGACAGGAATAGATCAAGGTTTTCAAGCTGACTGTTTCTAGTTCCCTACTCACTGGGGTCTATTGTCATTTGAGCTTTTTTTCATCTATATCAAGACCATGCTTTTTTTCTTGCATTTCTGTAAGAACAAGAGGACCTTTGTTGAACAAAAGAGCTCTGTAAATGATAGTGGCTATTTACTGAGAAGGAAGTAACTAGAAACACATAACATCTGGTGTTTCTTCCATTCCATGCCCTCCTTCTCCTCACCCACCCTGACCCAAGGAAGTCTTTAGCAGTGGACATGGTCAGGCAGGAACAAGGACAGGGGTAGGAGCAGGGGCAAAGCAGATCTCTCCCAGCATTTAGGGGTTGGGGCTGGTCCCCCCCATTCTACAGCCCACTCTCAAATGACTGTCCTACTCCTGACAGGAGCTGTGGCTTATCTGGAGGCAATAGACTGAAAGAAATCCAGGGGTAGAGGAACACAGCAGCCCTTTGTTGAGACCACAAGGACAAGGATAGGCCCACCCACCACGAGTACCCTGCTCCTTTCAGCAGCCATAAGAGTCAGGGTGATATAGGTTAAGTGCAAAACCAAGGAGAGGAGACAGATAATAGGAAGTTTTCTTTTACAAGAAGTCAGCATTATTATTAATGAGGCTTCTCTGTCCTAAATAGGCAATTCTGACTTGCAGAAATTCTATATACACTCTGCGACCCTTTCAGCCAAAAAAACCCCCACAGGGCTTTCACTGCAACACTTGCTTCTGTTCCAGTATCCACCATTTAAGCTGTGGACTGACATCTAGGTAGCTAAATTCATGTGCCTGTGTGCAGACTCAGTGTCTAAGTTCCTATTATGAGCAAATCTGTTAGGGAGATCAAGTTAGTTTCCAAAAAAAGGTACATCTAAGGCATCTGAAACTTCCACATGCACTTGGCAGATACAACACAGGACTACCCATGACTTTCAGAAATGGCAGTTAAATTCAGGTGAGATGCAAGGGATATTTCATGGTATAAGATGCCTATGGAAAATTCTACCCTGCCTAAGGAAACTATCTCACTCTGATCAATAGACTCAGTGGAATTCAGAGAGTAATCTACTCACATTAAATTATACACCTATACTGATTAGTTTAATTCTATTCCTTAGGTACAGCAACACAGATTATGCTAACTATATAAGCAGATTTCCTAAGATTTTGCTAGGGTTGAAGTTGATTTTTAAATGCAAATGTAGGTTTTTTTCTTTTTCATATACATTGCATATCAGTTGGCAATGGAAAAAATATTGTCTAACATTTGCCTGTAAATGTGATCAACTTTAAAAGTAAAGAAAAAGATGTTTCATTGTCATTGAAAGCAATGAATGTTAAAAGCCAAAATATAAGAACATATGAGGAAACCCAAAGCAGAGACAAAACAAAGGAAAAGGATTTAATTATGTTGTACAAAACAATCTGGGACCTATAATTATGTTGTACAAAATTATCTGGGACCTAAGGACCACATAAGGCAGAGTGAAATACCCATATAGACATACTACAAGTCTGTTTCGGCAAAGGCTACAAGACCCATAGAACTAATAAATGTCTTCTGTCTTTATAGATTCAAATTGTTAAACAATGTTTCTATTATCCAAGGGTTTTTTTCCTAAACAAAATTAGAAACCTGCATCATATTGAAAATTACCCAATGGTTAGGATGCTTTGTGTCCTTTTCTTCATGGACTTCTAGTGGCTGTTAAGGACAGTCTTGTATTCCAGCATCTTAGAGCTGTGGCAGCTGAATGAACTGACTTCTGCCGAATCACATATTTCCATTAAGCTGTAAGAATGTGAATGGATTCAAGACTTGCACCTGTGCATGTGATTTGACTGAAAGCAGTCGAAGCATTAATAAAGCCATTTTGCACAGAGAACAGAAAAAGTTAAGACCTTATATTAGTTTGGTTTCACCAATTTTTGTCTTTTTTTTTTTCCTGTCAAACATACACTAAAACTACTCTTTTATGAAAGAAGTCAGTGTTGTGTTCTATATGATCAAAGACTTGAGAAGATAAAAAGGCTAAAAAAACATTTCTTAACCGATTTTTTTGTTTTGTTTTCTTCAGGATTCTTTTATTCTTAGAACCAAAACTAGAGACATAAAATTGCCTTCATCCTTATTCTTAAAAAAATACTAAAAGTTACTAGTTTCAAATCCAAATCCACCAAAAATGTTCCCAAAATGTTCTGTACTAAACCAGAGAATATGCTTTAAAGACAGAGAAATGTGAGATGTTTAATTAACAACAACAACAAAAAAATTTCTGAAGCATTTTTAACACCCTAGGATTTTCAAAATTTCTCTTCTCTGGAAGAGGGAGAAGTTAATCATTGGGAAAGATGCTGTGTCTGCACCCAACTGCACTGCAAAATTCTGGCACACGCACATTGATAATAGTATCAGTGCAATTCATACGACATCATGCCAGTGGCCACAAATATGAGGATAAAATTAATTCTATATAAAAAGAATAAAATGAGAGGCTGTGTTTTTACTATTTAAGGGTTTATTCATCAGGTTCTTTCACACTAATTACAATTACGCTTTCTAGTTCAAGAATACTTTTCTGTGGAAGTGCTGATTGTTGATCTCTCTAAAGATAAATGGACAAGCAGAAATAGAACTACTACAAATGCAGATGAAAATAGCTTTTATTTTTTTTATTGCCTTACATGACATGATCAGTGTATTGACAAAGCTGCACATTAGTAAAATATGAAAAACGAAATATAAATATGCTACTCAGTTTTGGCAGTGTACACATAGCTGAGTTTAGAAATAGAGTCACTTATCTGAATCCAGTGTAATTGATTTAGCATTATTAATTCAGCTGTGTTTGGTCATTACACCAGAGGAACATTTAAAACTGTACTGACCTTCATGGCTGCACAACAATATTGGACTATAGGGGAGATTTGCAAGATTGAGGCAAAACAATGAAGGAGAGAATGAAAGTGAGGTGGCTGGCCTATCTTCCATTTTCTGTTTGAGTTCAATATGAGGCATAGAGGACAATATATGGTTGTCATGCAAAAGAGATGTGTTAAATTTAATATCACAAAATGCTCCCTTGCCTACAGTTGTCTACATGCCTCAGCATGTCCTGCCTGTCTTCCTCCTCCTTCTAGAATGTGATGAGTTTCCCTGATGAGTCCTGGAAAGTTCCATACAAATACTTGGGATATCCCAAGGCTCAGAAACACCTCTAGGTGATTCAGTCAGTTTATGATGGCAGAGGATTTAGGTAAAATTAAATTATTAAGTTTATGTAATTGATTCTGTCTGATCTTAACAACGTAATGGGATTAATTTGCCTGAATAACAGTGCCTAGAGTTTTCCTGGGCTATCCCATGTGGCTTCCAACTGTCTCTCCAAAATAATGCAAGCTTGCTGTCATTCTGAACCATATCTGCCAGACTTTCCAGATGTTTGGATATCCTAAAACACAGCAGATGGCACTAAATGTCTGCATGTAGGAAAACAAATTGAATCTCTGTTCAGTACAATGACTGGTTGGGGCATTGGTGTCATCTCAGATGTATCTCCATTACCTTGAAGAGGCTGGCAAATCTTGCACAGGACCTCACTCAGATCAGCATCTGCATATCAACCAGAAATGTCCTAAGGACTCCTGGAAGGCATTAAATACCTGTGTTTAGGTAAGTGAGGCATTGGGTGTAGAGAGCTATTCAGCTAAATGAAATGAATACATTTTGTCATCTGAAAGATCTGTAGACTTCATTGATTTTGTGAGTGGAAACTTGATACAGTAGTCCATACATGGTGTATTGGGAGTAGATGGCAAGGTTTAGGTAGAGGTGGGCTGCAGGGATGGTCTCTGCAAGAAGAGGCCAAAGGTTGCCAGATAATTTCAACTGGCTGCAGCAGACCCACTGCAGGACACAGCTGAGCCCATCAGCCAAGCCGGTGGTGCCTTGGGGAAAATTTGGCATCTTAAAAGGCAAAACACTGCACAGGCATTGAGGAGTGAGATATGGAAAGAAGTTTGAAAACCAACCCTGTAAACATCAAGGCCAGAGAAGGAGGGGAAGGACGTGTTTCAGACTACAGAGCAGAGATGCCTCTTCAGCCCTTAAAAATGCCCACACCAGAGCAGGTATCCACACTGCAGCAGGTGGATCTTTTCTGAAGGAACTGTCACCTTTTGAGAGCCCATGCTGAAGCAGATTCTCCTGAGAGATGCACCCTCTGGAGATGAGCAAACATTTATTTCACTGCAGCCTGTGGAGACTACCACACCATTATAGCCTGTGGAGGACCCATGATGAAACAAATTTATTATGAAGGAATGTATGCCATGTAAGGGACCCACCCACAATGTAGTTAGGAAAAAGTGGGAGGAGGAAGGAGCTGCAGAGAGGAAATCTTATGTGCTGACCATAGCCACTTGTTCCCCACCCTGCCAGTTCCACTCGAGGCAAGGATGCAGGGGAATAGAGAGTAAAGGACTGAACTGGAGCCTGGTGGAAGATGTTTTAATTTTTGTCTTTGTTTCTCAGCTTCCAAATCTATTTAATAGGCAATACCTGACATCACATTACATTAATTTTCCCCCATTTGAGTCTGTTTTGACCATGACTATAATTTGTAAGTGATCTCCCTGTCTTTCTTCAACTAGTGAGTTTCTGCCTCTTATTTTTAACTCTTGTCCTGTTAAGGATAGGGAATGAGAGAGCAGCCGGGTAGATTTTGTGGTTTAACCCCAGCTGGCAGCTAAGCGCCATGCAGTCGCTCACTTATTTCCCTACAAGCCACTCCCCACCTCTACCTCCTCAGGAGAGAAGGAGAATTGGAAAGAAAAGGTAAAACTCACAGGTTCAGATAAGAACAGATTAATAACTGAAACATCATCATTATCATAATGATAAGGAGAGATAGTAACAAAGCCTAAGAGAAACAAGGGTTGCATAATACAACTGGTCACCACCTGCTGAACACCAATGCCCAGCCTGACCCTGAGCAGTGACCAATCCCTCCTGGCAAAATCCTCCAGTTTATATACTAGGCATGATTTATATAGTATGCAATATCCCTTTGAACAATTTGGGTCAGCTGTCCTGGCTGTGCTCCTTTACAAGCTTTTGTGCATCCCCACACTTTCAGAGTATGAGACACTGAAAAGTCCTTGACTTAAGGTAAGCACTAGTTGGCAACAATCAAAATGTCTGTGTGTTATTGTTGTAGTTTTGGCTTTAGTTTCAACCAGGACCAAAGGATGTGACATAGATTGGAAGGGACAAGAATCACCTGACTTAAGCAACCAACAAAGTATTTCATATCATCTGACATCATCAAGAAGTGTCAAGAGGCATAAAGAGAGAGGAGGAGCTTCTGTCTCTTTTGGTCTTTACCTTAGTCCCAGAAGGACACACTGTGCTGTCCCAGGAGGGATGGGAGGCCCAGGCCCAGAGCACCACCTTTCCACCATGTTATCTTAGGGAAGTAAAATGTTTGTTCTTAGTCTTTGTCTCTACTTGGGTCTGTCTCTGGGGAATTGAGTTCTTCAGAGTGATTTGTAGTTAGAATGGTGGGATTTGTGTTCGATGGAGAGTGGGGAGTTATTTCTTGTTATTTCTAATGTGTGTGTGTGTTATATTTCAGTTTCTTTTAATTTTCTTTTTCTGCATAAATATATATAGTTAGTATAAGTTTAAACTAGTTTCTTTTTTTTTTTCCTTTTCTCAGCTCAGCTGGAGGGAGGCTTTGACTTTGTATTGGGCAGTTGGCATTCTGCCAGCTCAACCCAAGACAGTTATCAACATTATTCTCATAATAAATCCAAGAAACACAGCACTGTATCAGCTACTAAGAAGAGAATTAACTCTGTCCCACTTCAAATCAGGGGTGTGACAGTCAGCCAAGGTCACTACCCATTAGAATCTTGAACTTTTTTTATCCAGCTCTCTTGGGTATTAGAGTATCTCAAATTGCAAGTTGTGACAAATAAAGTCCCCAGTCTCCTTTGATTGTATTAGGCACTTTGATAATATAGTTCACCTGTAGAGATGCACATTTTAACACCTAAATTTAGGCATCTACAGCATGCAAATGAATTTTACCCCGTGCAGCTGACAATGGAGAGATATAATAGCGTATGATCTTCCTTGAACTCTTCCTTGGTTAATGAAAGCTAGCCAAGAGAATGGTTATCACTCTTTCAAGATGTCAAATGAAATCCTTAGAAACTAAATATTTGTTTTGTAACACATCATGAAGTGATTAGAATCTCCATGTACCTCTTGCTGAATAAAATCCTGCTAAAGAATTCCAGTTAGATAAAAAGATAAAATGCCAATGTGGATACAATGAATACTTGATCAGAGGAAACAGACATTTTAAACTGTGTAAGAAAACAAAAGGATAAACTCTTATTCTCATTTCTTTTACCTATAAGAGAAAGAAAGTACTGGCAATATTAAGACTTTTTTTTTTCCTTTCTGCAAAGCAATGTCAGGGGAACCATGCTGAAGCCCTGGTCTGCCACGAAGAGGAAGTGATCTTTTAGGATACTGTCTATGCTTCTGACTTGCAGAGGAGGTTCAGAAACCAAAATGTCTGTCTGCTTATAAAACCTCAGGAGGACTTTAATTTACTTCTCTCTTCTAGTAAAATTTGGGCATATCATTACATAAACCTGGAATACTAATTATCTGTTTTCTCAGTTTGTCTCTGGTTCTCCAGCTGACACCAATCTGTATACAAATCCCAGATTATACAAGTAAAAACTAATTTACTCATAGGGAAATTTTCTTTGTAATCCCACAAGTAGAAACTGATATATGTTCTCAAGTTTGGGGTTTTTTATATCTATCAATTTCAGTTATATATGTGAAATATACATGTGATTTCTCTTCCATAAGGCTTTTTTCTACTGATTTGAGGGTGTGAATAGGTGAAAGGTTAATTTATGTTTACATTTGAAAATAAATTAATAAACTTCAGTGTCTCACACTGTCTGAAAAAATAACCCTACATACATTTATGAAAAGTGGATAGACATTCTGGAAAGTAAATAATCCAGTCAAACTTTTTCTGACTAGGATGTTGGATTGTTGCTCATCACCAAATTTATATTAGCCTATGGTGAGTTTCCTGTAGCAAAATTATGATATGTCATTTTCCTAAAAAAAAAAAAAGCAGCTATATAGCCTTGATAAAGTCATAATTTGAGTACCATATGTCTGTATTTTAAGAAAGCTGTAAAAAATTAAACAGAGTTGAGAAGGTCTAAAAGTAGGAGCATTATCTACTTATCAAAATGAAGATTGAAAAAATTTATATAGAATGTGCTTTATATATAGAATAGTTAGAGGATCTATTTATAGTAGGTAGGATAGACCTCTGTAAAAAGAGGTTCCTGATGAAGGTGGAAGGATCATTTTTAATTAGAAGGGAAAGCATTATAAAATTTAATGGCTTCCAACTGAAATAAGTAGAGCTTTTACTAGAATTAAACCTTTCATAGTAAAAGTAATTAATGCTGGAATAAGTATTCTAAAGGTATGGGAAATTTTCTACAACTTAAATTCTTTAAAATAATATTTGATATCTATCTGATATCCTTTAATTTAACAACAAATTAGTTGCTAGGTGGATATCAAATCAGTATAATCTGTTGTTTTGAAAGTCCTCCATTTTTTATCCCTCTTGAATGAACTTAATTTAATAACCATTGGAATCATAGTCTTGCCAGTAATTTCAGACTCCCATCTTGTCTCCACTGCAAGTATTCCTTTTACATGTTACAGTGCAATTAAAAACCATTTGTGTGAGAACAATTCTATGGAAAGATTCAGAAACATTCCTTTGCAGGATCCAGTGATTCTTAGAAATTACTATTTGTTCAGCCTACTTGTTCTTTACTATCCAATTCTCACGAGTTTTCCTAATGAGATTCCAAACAAATGTATTTGATCTGGAGAATTCTTTCTGGTTTATTCCACTGATTTTATTTCTTTTCATCTGAAAAAATAGGCATTTTTTAGTTCAGAAGTTAAATTTAACTTCTTTCTTGCCATACTGTTTTCTGGATTAACTATGCTTACTTTGAAGGTCCTTTGAATGAGGAGCAATGGAGTACAGATTGATTTGGCACACTACAGCAGAGATTTTTATCTGAGAAGCTCCTTCAGGCCTAGATCTACTTCAGGATTTAGAAATAGGAAAAACAGCTGAAAAACAGGAAAACACTCTAAAAGCAATTAAAAGCCTTATGCTCAACAGTGACAGAAGAAGCCTCAAGCCCAGTATTTTAACTGATGCCGAAGAGGTTTTTGTTCTGATTTTCACATTTTGTAGACTTTAGGAACACAGTAGTTGTAGATTTGTAGAGGGTTAATATTTCTAACAGTTTAAGTTTAATGCCTTTCTATCACTACCCCTGTCCCAGAACAGGGAGCTTAAATTCCTTTAGTTAATTAATCTTGTTTAGACTCCTTTCCAAGGTAGAGCTGAAGGATATCAGAAGGCCTACAGAATGTAACATAAACACAGGGCAGAGTGACCCAGAAGTCAGAACTGGAAGAACTCCAAGAGACCTTTGTGTGCCCGAGGAAGAGGAGCTGATGAAGACAGAGGGTCTCGACGACCCCAGACCCAATTCCAGGGGTTGGACCAGGGGTGGGACTGGGGCTGGACTGAGAAATGTGTAAAGCAATGATTGGAAGGATCTTCTTATAAAAGCCCTGGAAACAAGAACTGGGACACATGCATGTCATCATGTATTCCTGTGGGCTGTAGGCCTGTGTTATTAAAGGACCTTTACTTTTTATCTTACCCTACACTAACTTGGCTTGGAGTTCTGCTTTGGGGGGGGGTCACTCACAGCATCATAACCCACAGCCAGAAGTTAATGTAGTCTCTATGTCATGCACTAAGTTTACTTTTTTTGTTCTTCTTTATGGTTAGGAAGTCATAGAAATAATGCCCCATTAAAAGATATGAAGCAGTTAGTACTTGAAAGACTAAATCCCTGAAAATATAATGGAGTCTTTTATGTCTCACATTTTCAAGCTTTTTACTGTCATCACCAAAGCAAGAAACAAATTTACTTAAAATCTGAGAATATAATCATTTTCAGGCATTGGATTCCCAAACTAGCTACATTAGTCCAACATGTAACATTGCAATTCCTAAAACTTAATCATGCTCTGAGAGATAATACAGTATAGGTGCTCAAAAAAAAAAATCTGCATTTATTGAAACTGTCAGACACATTTTTAGATCAATGACCATTCTGCCCATTCCATTACTTTTCCAAAATAATAAAATTAAAATATGTCTGATGTTGTAGACCAAGAACTGTATCTTGCTTTTATCCCAAATCCACACTGGACCAAGACTCTGATGCACACCAGCTCCTAGTTATGCAAACACAAAACACGGTACCCATGGAAGGGAAATCCTGACAGCACAAATAGGACTGCTCTAATACAAACCAGGAACACACTACAAAAACCTTTGCTCAATTTGGATACAGCTTTTAATAGCAATATCATAGCAATATCATACAGACTCTTGACTGCACTGATGTAGAATCAACAGAATTTTTACTACTGAATTTAGCAGAACCTAATTTGAATCCAGAAGCTGTGATTAAATTTCTCAATAAATAATGGCCAAGATAATAGAAAAAAAGGCCAAAGGTCAAGTGGTAAAGCCTGATTGGCATCCATACTGCTGAAGTTTTATGTTGGAATCGTCAAGCTGGAGTGGCAAAATTAAGTGGAGTGGGCAGTCAAAATCTAGAGCTTCTTGTTATTCTTTCATGTAGTAGTACAGCTGTAACAATAGTACCTTTGTTTGGTTTGAACTGTTCTAAAAACTCAAAATACAGATAGGGAGGAAGTTTGTTCAAAATGAGACTTTCTGTCAAGAAAGAAAGACGGCAGGGTAGTATAGCTGTACAGTAAAAACTTAATCAGTGTTGCTTCTGCTACTGAGCTATTTTCTGAGGCAAACCAATGAAGTTCTCTAGGTATCAGTGAACCATTCATTATGAGGATTAGTAGTTACTTTACAGAGAGTTCTAGGATTTTTTTTAACAGCATGACTCTTATTTAGAAACCTCATTGTGACTGACAGCTACTGCAAGATGTCATACCTTTTCATTATTCTGTTAGAATAAGAAAATATACTATTTATCTTATTATAATTTAGCAGCATCAGAAACTCTTAGAAAAGTTCTACCCCAAAATTAAGCTACACAAAAACATGAGCCTGATGCAAGATTATTAATGAAGGAATGGGCTTTTAGGATGGCTGTAACTTGTCTTCTTCTGTGAATATCTTCATTCAGCCATAACATGTCCAGGTCAACTGTGTATTTCAGCTACACCAAACTGCAAAGATGTACTCTATAGAACTGACGGTTTGGGGTTTTTTGGGTTTTTTTTGGTGGACTGCAGATTGCTACATTGAACCAAATTCTCCCATTTGGAAAGACTATCCAAAGAGTATGGAAGTTTGTAATAAATTAATAGGAAAAATCAAAGAAACTAATATTGTATCTTTAATAGAATTAATCATACTTACCTTATAGCATATAGGATCAGATGATGACATCCACTGATTTTAATGTTAAATTTTAAGTTCCCATTTTCCCCAGCTGAAGAAGTTTCAGATAGGATCAAAAGGTAGAAGGTGGTGGTCTTTAAAAGTTTTCTGAGATTCATTTTTGCAAAGCTTAAGCAAATACCTGAAGACCTACTGTTTTGTTTTGTGTTGTATTTTTAAGGCATCTATATCCATCAGCCGACTCCTCTGCATTCTCACAATACTTTTACACTGCCAAAAAGCCCTATGAGAATAAATGCCATCTTTTGCCATTTCTATGGGCTAGAGTTCCATTTAGAGCTTTGTTTCCATGTGCTGCCTAGAGGAAGTGATGTATTGCAGGGCTCTGCAGTGCATGCTCTCACACTCACAAGAACCAAACTTGGTTAGTCACACTAATTAATAAAGGTGTGCAAAGTGGGAGAGTATTTCAGATCATCTGATCAAGCATCTTGTTGAATTGGAATGATTAAGAAAGGCAGAAGGCAACAACAACAAAGAAATAGTCGTTCCTATCTTAGTAGATTTGTTTTTAAATCTGTCTCTGTAATCTCACTCTCTATCCAATGTGTGTGAGTAGTGCAAGGACTCAGTACCAGCTACTGATCTGACCAGAGTTAATGGATTCAGGGACAGCTGTAGGAGGCATGCCAGGGGTGTAGGTGTTCCCAGTCTATAGTGCCAGCTATCAGAGTGAGTGGGTGCCTCACTGCCAGGTGCCAAAGTAAGGTCTCAGTCCCAGACACTGGGTGGGAAAGGTGCGTACACTGAAAACCAACATTTGCAGAAAACTGTATGCCATTAATACTCAATTACCTACTATAGCAATCATGAAGCCACAGGGAGATGAAATGACAGTGGCTTGCTGCTATCCCATCACCTCTTCAGCAACATATGACATTGGAAAAAGCTGAATAACACTGCTTCCAGCTCCTGCCCTATTAACTACTCAGCCAACAGTGACATCACAAAAATCTACAAAAGCCAAGTGTTCATTCATACCTAATCAGCTACTTAGTTACCAGTCACATCACAGTTATCAAAGATACACAATTAAAAGAACAGTAGCTTTAAAAATATATAAATATTCCATGTGTTGATATTAAAATTTGAATAAAAATAGAGATATTTATAGAAAAGTAGAAAATCCATGAAAACAGGAATTTTGAAGTCAACCTGATATCTACCACAGAAGTCATATTGTATGATTTTACTAGCAACTGAAATCTAGAGAGGCAGTAGATCAAACATGTTCATAAAAAGCAGACATGTCTCAGGAAAATAAGAAGCTGAAAACAAAAAACCACCACAATATGAACAGCACTAGAGAAGACTTGCAAACATGCATGAAGAAAATTTCTTTTAAAGCTGTGTTGTTATGGGACTCAGCAAGGATTATCTCCAAAGCAGAATCACTCTGGTTACCAGTGAAATGGAATAGAGGTCCTGGAGTGAAATCCAGATGAACAGAAAATAACACTTCTCTTTACCAACTACAGGAGAATCATTTTGGGAAGGTGACTTGTAAAGTATATTTCTGCAATTCATAAGAATCTAGAGACTTGCCAGAGTAGCAAGCCAGATTATACATTTCTTCACGTCTTTAACTAGGCTTTTGGGGAGATAATTGTTTACACTCTGTTGCATTGTGTGCAATGCTCAATCCAGTTCACATTGTTCTCAATGTATATTACCCATGCTGCTTTTGTTTAACTTGATAATATTTTGATGAGGGGGAGAAAAGTTTTAAAGAATTAAAACTGTTAAAGATAAGTAAACATGAATGTAAATTGATCTGAGAATATAAATTGGGAAAAGTTTCAACACAATGGAACAATTAGGTAGGAAGACTCAAGTAGCTGGGACATCAGGCTAAATGTACCCAGAACTAAATGTTTGCTTTCTGCTACGTAAAAGAAAAACCTTCCTTAGCCGCTTCTCCTGATGTTCTGTGGGAATTTGTTGAGCCAGTCTGGATGTGAATACATGAAAATGATGCATTTTTTTTCTCAGATCTGGTACCTATATATCACTAAGTTGAGAGCAATTTGCTGTGTTATGCAGCAGGTCATGTTATGTCAAGTTACTACTCAAATGCCACATGAAAACAGATTTGTCAGCCTCTCACCCTGACTGATCACCTTTCTGTGTTAGCCAGTCATCACTTTTTTTGAGGACAGTTTTTATTCAATAAAAAGTCTTTTAAATAAGACAATGAGACTGTTTTCAGACATTTTTCTTCTTAAATTTATGTTTATGTTTTTTATTTCCTGAAACGTAAATCCAGCACAAGGTGTAATAGTCAGCAACCTCAGCTATCTACAGGAAGAAATATTGTCTTCATCCACTCCATATTAAATTTTTATATGGCTAAAGGTCTTTTGAATGGCAACTTCTGAATATGGCACTGCTGTTTTACTTTAGTGTATGTCTTTTGCTAATTAAATGTATTCCCAGTGTTATGGTGGAAGTGCAGTTTCCAAATCCTGATAGGCCCATTTTGTGTCTTTTACAGATCATCGGTGTTTACAATTGTGATCATACAAAGTTAAAACCTTATTACTAGTTCTTTGCATATAAAATGACATGCATTTTAAAACAATATTCAATAAAGGTGGTCCTTGGTTCTTTTAAAAAGGTTATAAAGCATTTAAATAATGCTTTAATCTAGAGACATGTATTTACAAACAGATGTCAAACATACGTAGCTCACTGATGCTGCTTCTGTTATTAAAAGAGGCTCAGACTTGGTAAAACTTAACGTGACTGCTTTACAATCTGATTTGGGTATTGTTTTAATAACTCTGCTTAGGCAATATAGTAGAAAATGCTTTTGCCCTCTTTTTATTTTTTAAAAAAATCACAATTGTATTTTCTCAGCATAAAACAGAGGCTCCTTCCTATGTCCTGTATGGAATTAAGGAATTGCAATTTTGTCTTCCTGCTATCATTCAGAATCACATAAATGTATTAGAACCCATTTGTGGAAGCCATTTTGTAACACCTGAATGAAAAGGAGGTCATTTGAAATAGCCAGCATGGATTTACTGTCATGGATAACATGACTGATTGCCTTCTGTGATGAAGTGACTAGACGTGTGCATGAAGAAAGAGCAGCAGAATTTCATAGAATCATAGAATCAACTGGGTTGGAAAAGACCTCCAAGATCATCAAGTCCAACCCTTGGTCCAACTCCAGTCCATTTACTAGACCATGGCACTCAGTGCCACATCCAATTTCAGTTTAAAAACCTCCAGGGATGGTGAATCCACCACCTCTCTGGGCAGCCCATTCCAATGCCTGATTACTCTCTCTGTAAAGAAGTTTTTTTCTGATATCCAACTAAAATTTCCCCTGGTAGAGCTTGAGCCCATCGTGCCCCCTTGTCTTATTGCTGACTGCTTGGGAGAAGAGACCAACCCCCACCTGGCTAGAACTTCCCTTCAGGTAGTTCTAGACAGTGATGAGGTCACCTCTGAGCCTACCTTAAATTTCACATGGCTTTTGCCATGGTGTCCCACAACATCCTTGCATTCAATTTGCATCATTCACTACCATATGACTAAAAAATTGCCTGTATCAGATTCAAAGGAGAGAGTTTACTGGAGTCTGGTTACAAATGGAGATCCTTGGAGGTCTATATGAGCACATATCCTTTTTATTTCATGTTTATGAACGGACTGGAGGAGAAGACAGGAAGCACCATCATCAGATTTGTGGTTGATGAAAGTCTGAGAGTGCACCTGATACAGGACCTAGACCAAGGAAAGGGCTTTGGGAACATTGTGAAATTCAACATGGATAAAGGCAAATGGACGATAGTTCTGGAATTTTCAGGCTGAGAACTTAATGTCTGGGACTCAGCTCTGCAGTAAAGTACTTGAGAGCCCCTGGGGACAGCAGGCTCAAAGAAGGTCAGCAATGTGTCCTGGAAACAATAAAAGCTAGCAGCATCTGGTGTTGTATTAACAGGAGCACAGCCAGTTGATCAGTGATTATCCCCTTCTACACAGCACTCATTAGACTACATCTGCATCCAGTTCCAGGGTTTACAATACATGAAAGACATGACAAACTGGGCAGCTGCAGAAGGTCACTAAAGAGATGAGGGCTGGAGCACTTTGTGAGGAGACAGATAGATTCATTCTGCCTGGGGAAGAGATGGCTTTGGGGACAGCCAAAACTCACATTGCACATATGGATGTATTTTGCACTAATGGATCTTCATCTTGATGAACAACAAGGGGAATAGGATAAGGCTGTTGGAAATGTTTGTGTTGGTGTGCCAGCATGTAGGCATTGAAGACAGGAAAGCAGTTCCAGTCTACATGTGAGCTGTACTATGTTGATAAGATGATGGGAGTCCAGTCAAGGAAATTGTTTTCATCCATTCTTGAAGTTAAGCACCAGAGACATTTCAGAAAAGTCACTTCTGTAAAACAGCTTTCAGAAAAAGACACATTCAGCTGATATGGATTAAAGCTGCATCAGGCCAAACTGTCCATGTACTACTCTTTTTTTCGAAACTTTTCCTGATGTCTGTGACTTTGCAGCTGTGTAGATAAGTAAGTCTGTCATGAAACCATCTATGGCTTTTTAATCAAGAAAAAAGCACAAAAACATTCATGTTCTCATCAGTTCAGATGAAAAGTATGTATTAAATAAAAATATGCTTATAAATGTAATCAATGATCATGGTAAAAAAGTTATTTAAAAAAATTCTTTGAGATTTGGAAAAAGCACATGAAAAATCAGATTAAATTGTATTTATTCATTTAATTGTTTTATTGCCACTTGATCTCAATGTTGTCAGTTGTGATGTAGCCAGCTTCTTGGAGTCAAAGCTATGAACATGTATTATGTGTTAGGGGATGGATCAATCTCACTCATATGTACATCAAATGCTAATAAATTTCTGTTCAGAGACAGATTTGACAGAAAGTTGGTCAAAACTAAATAGAAAAAAAAAATAGTTCATTTTGTAATTAAACAAACAAAACAATCAAGCAAAAAAATACTACCAAAAGTATTAGAAGAAATTAATCTCCATTCTTCACTGGACACTAGGGGGAATATAGTCACCAGGGACACAGAAACACCTGAGATACTTAATGACTTCTCTGCCGCATTCTTCAACATTAAGACCAGTTATTCTTAGGGCAACCCACCCCATGAACTGGTAGATAGGGGTAGTTACAGAATTTACAGCATAAACTGAGGTGCAAAATTTTGGTTCTGTCTTTCTGATAAAGCAAGAATGTTCTCTAGCAGATATTCTTAAGAACTTTTTTTTAATACTTAGCATTATGGTAAACTTATTTTTTTGTTTGTTTGCTTAAAGGTATACATTTTTAAGCTTCTTGAAAATATTAATCACTGTATAACAATTACTGTCTCTTGTCACCCTCACCTTCACCCAGACTTTCAACCTGAGTTCTCATGAAACTAACTTAATCTTTGATTATGCCTTGTGTAGACCAGCCCTACAGCTTATGACGAAGTCAAACACAACTCCTGTGTTGAAGTTATGTCACGTGCCTGCCAGCAGAATTGTAATGACTAGTGCCATTGCACAAACCATCATCACCACCACCGCCATCACCTCCAAAAACATCCAAACCATCAAAAATCCATCACCTCCAAAAAAATCCAAACAAAGAACAGATTTGTTTTTATGCTTGGTTTATGGAATGCTCCAAGTAGATGTTCATCTCTTGATGATTTAAGGAATGTGACATTTGCTTTCTGACTCTTTATCACATAGAAATGTAGCATGCAAAATATTTAAGATGAATGGCAATTTCCAGCTTTTTCACTTCTGCTATGTCATCCTTTTATTTACCTCACACTTTTAATTTTTGTCTTTGAAAAAGCCTAAATAATTTGCTTAAACTGAAATGGTTTAATGTCATTTAAGATGGCTTTAAACATATTGCTTGTTTTACAGTGAATAGTTCATAGGGGCAAAAGTCCTGTGGTTTATCTGCCAGCTGGAGAAGCCAGTGTTAGGTACCCAAGATCATCTCAAATACTATTAAAGACATATGTTTACAAAATTTCTTCTATTAGTTTAGTTGGTGGAAAGAAGAGGCTGTTTTGGAGTGTGGTTAGTTTCATCCTACAGTATGTAACTGCAATCAAACAAACTATGCCCTTTAAAAGTCTTTTTCCTTCCACTGACTATGAAAGAGCTTGAATAACTGTCATATTGACATTGTGTATCTCTCAACATATACCTCCAGTATCCCTGTTTGAAAATATAGGTGAAAATCTGACATTAAATCGCTAAATACCTTTATAAAGTAATAACAGTGCAGTTGATCTGTGCTCTTTTCCCCAATTCTCTGTGCATAAGCAAGTTCTGCAGCTTCTGGAAGCCAGACATACATACCTTTTCCTGGTCTGTCAGCTGATGCCGAAAGGGTTTTTGTTCTGATTTTCACATTTTGTAGACTTTAGGAACACAGTAGTTGTAGATTTGTAGAGGGTTACTATTTCTAACAGTTTAAGTTTAATGCCTTTCTATCACTGCCCTTGTCCCAGAACAGGGAGCTCAAATTCCTTTAGTTAATTAATCTTGTTTAGACTCCTTTCCAAGGTAGAGCTGAAGGATATCAGAAGGCCTACAGAATGAAACATAAACACAGGGCAGAGTGACCCAGAAGTCAGAACTGGAAGAGCTCCAAGAGACTTTTGTGTGCCCGAGGAAGAGGAGCTGATGAAGACAGAGGGTCTTGATGACCCCAGACCCAATTCCAGGGGGTGGACCAGGGGTTGGACTGGGGCTGGACTGAGAAATGTGTAAAGCAATGATTGGAGGGATCTTATTATAAAAGCCATGGAAACTAAAACTGAGACACATGCATGTCATCGTGTATTCCTGTGGGCTGTAGGCCTGTGTTATTAAAGGACCTTTACTTTTTATCTTACCCTACACTAACTTGGCTCGGAGTTCGGCTTTGGGGGGGATCACTCATGGCATCACAGCACTCTAGAACTGTAACCTAACATACACTGGTGGTTAAATCAGACTATAGGACAAGTCTGAGGTAGATGCATGAATTAGATGGCTTGTATTTTATGTAGTGTTTCTAACTTAGACTCTTCAATAAGGTAATAAAATTAGGTGGCAGGAATTCACCAGAAATTTCTTCTAAGAAAATATAGAAGGAGGTTCTGGGGGTGGCACCAAGATGGTCTAAGTGTGGATGGTTCCCGAGTTGGATGTAGCCTTTAGGTATGATAATTAAGTAGTGTTATCAATTAGTAAGCATCCCTATACTGGTGAATGCATTTATAAACTTTGTAAACCTGAAAAACCTTTCAGTAAAGAGCTGTTCTCTACCTCACCCAGATAATATTGCCTCAAGAAGTTGCTTTTTTTCCCCTTCTATAGAAATAATTGATTTCTATAATTAAAAGGAAATAAAATCCTGAAAATACAGCATATGCTTTCTTAGGGCCAAAGAGCCAGGGATTTTCTTAGCTTTTTGTGTCAATCTTCAGTTTTATGTCGTCCAAGAAACCAGTTCCTGAGCTCTCTTAAACATGGTATGACACACCAACAAAATATGTAGAGCTCATTTCAAATCGTTTGTTTCTCCTGTACATCAGCAACATAGTCCGAAAACACTTTTACCATATTACTTGAACATCAAAGTTGCAGAATGTTTAAGACAATAAGACATGAAATGTACTTATGCTTACTGTATTTTGCTAATATTTCATGCAAGTCAATAGACCTCAGTCTTTAGAATTATTTTTTCTTTTTTTTTAGCTTAAAATTCCAAATCATTTTATTCTCAGAATACTTCAGCTATCAGTCCTTTATAAGAACGAATAGCAGAGGTCTAAATAGGAATCCCTGTAGTATGCTGCTAAAAATTCTCATGTCTCAAAGAGATGGAATTAGCCTTTTCAATTTATTGTGATTCTCACAGAAGCCACCTCTGTAGCTACCAAAATCTGGACAGAGAAACCAAACACACATAGGTATACCAAAGTATTTGTAAAGGAAAATCATCTTGTTTTCTTCTGTAATTAATTCTGCTGAAACCTTATAGGATTATTGTCCTTGTAAATACAAAGACTGTTCACCTTTACAATTTTCATATTCCTTCCTTCCTGCACAGATAAAATTAAGTGCATTTTCCCCATTAAATAAAAATTATTTGATGTTCCTATTTGCATTTTTGTAATGAACTGATAAATAATTTCAGTATTTTTGGTTTTTGTAGGAATAGGTATCCTTTCAGAAGAATTTGTAATGAGAAGTTAAGATTTGTTAGGAAGCCTTCTTGCCTAAGATCACTTTTCTCATAAATAGTTGGATGTTTTTCTTTCATTCCCATTTGCATACCAGAGAAAAATTCCAGTCTCTCTCTGGTTTGAGGAGAGATAAATCCTCACAGTGTTACTGGCTGTGCCTGCAGTGAGCCTGGGGGAGGAGATGATAAAGCCTGGGAACAAAAAGAGGTTTTGCTTTTTCTCAGGCCCCATGCTCGGGAAGCATGGCTAGTTTTGCTTTGCAAATTTTTTGTGTTCTTGCCTTCAAATAAATATTTTTTAATTCCTTACACTGTCATGGCATTTTGGGGGATACCTGTATGTATCTTACTTAACAATTATTTGTCCCAAGTTTATCCACAGATGATGCTTTAAGTGGGTTTTTTCATTTCTTTTTTTTCAAGTGAGTCAGTTAATAAGTTAAACTATGCTATGTTTCTTTACCTTCATTTTAACAATGTACCTAGAAATTTTGTCTGACTTTGATCAGTGTAAGTTTTTTGCTGAAATACTCTATTATGAAAATAATGTACAAACGATGTTTTACTTATTATGTGGACGGACATTACAGTCCTTAAAAGAGTCTTTTGTACTTTGCAGACCTATTGCATAATGGATCTTTGTATTGCAACATAGCAGAGAACTTAGGTGGCTAATTTTCTCCCATGAAACTTTTCCTTTATTGTAATCTACATAGAAACCCCAGGATTTTAGACCTTTACAAAACCTCTTTTTAAAACATAAAAATTACTGCGTACTCTATTATTCAGTTCTCCATCCAGGACTGAACACTTGGAGGGGACAAAAATTATCTCATTTGTGTATATTGATGGAAAGTGATTTAGAATGGTAGTTGAGGTCAAAAAGCTTCCAGTCAAAGAGTTAGCTACTGGATTAGATAATTCACTCAACTATTCTGCAAAATCTCTTAGTGTGATATCTAATGTACTGAAAAACACAGGAGTAATTACCCAATGAGATTAAGAGCTTTTATATGTCAAACAAACAAATCCATTTGCTTCGATATTTGAAAAGTATTAATTTAAGACATTAAAAGAAAAATGTCTTCACAGAATTTGGATAATCCCTCTAGCTGAAGACAAACAAACAGACAAACAAACAAAAATAGTCTAAATGCACAGTGTATCCTGACCACTGTGAGCTGCTTTGCGGATGAAATGTAGCTGTAGTTGACAGTAAGTTGGTAGCCAGTTTTCTCTGAGTTTTCTGGTACTGTTATGAAGTGATGAAGAACAGTGACTTGGAGTGAAACTTCAAGTTAAAACCAGATAATACCCTTTGAAATGTAACTATGTAACATTTGTGTCAGGTCCATGATTTGATGTTTGCAAGTGCAATTTGTTTTAATGGAAATTAAAGAAAAGGTCGCATCTGCATCAAACTACACATCTAGCAATACTGTAAATAGCTTGCTGATTTTGTTTTAACATATTGGAGCATATGGCAATTATTCCAATGCTAAGCAAAAGAATTCAGAGCACTGCAGATGTGGCTTCTATGAGATGATACTTACTGGTAGTTGTTCCCATGTCAGACAGAGCCACTTTTAGAAGACTCCAAGACCCACTGCTGGACAAAGCTGAGCCCATCAGTGATGTTGGTGGTATCTCTGTGACAAAATATTTAAGAAAGGTTAAAACCTGCTGTGCAACAGAAGCCAGAAGAGAGGAATGAGAAAATATGGGAGAAGCAGCCCTGCAGGCACCAAGGCCAGAGAAGAGCCAGGGGAAGAGCCAAGATTTCCCTGTAGCTCACAGAAATTGCCACAGAGAGACAGATTTTCACACTGCAACTCATGGGGACCCCATGCTGGAGCAGGTGGATGTGCCCTGAAAGAAGCTGCTGCCCACAGAGAGCCCAAGCAGGAGAAAAATGTTATTAATTGGCAATAAATTGGATTCATTTCCCTAAGTGAAGTCTGTTTTGCATATAATGGTAATTGGTGAATAATCTGTCTTTATTTTGACCCATTAAATCTCCATTTTCTCCCTATTCAGTGAGAAGCAGGAGTGATAGGGTCGATTATTCAGTACCTTGCATCCAGACAGGATCAACTCTCCACAAAGCTCTCTATAAAGAAATCATTTAATATCTGTCTCTCACTTGGACTACCAAAAACTAAAAATTACTAACTTCAATTGGCCGACTTTCTGATGATTGAAATTAGGTGAGTTAGAGAAGAGCACTAATGAATTCTCAGAATTTTGCATTAAGATCAAAATACTAATCTCCTACTTAGAGACACTTCTGTCTAACAATCTAGAAGTAAAACAAACAAAGAGAACCACATAGAAAGATGTGTTCATATACAAAAAAAAGTTTGATCACATTTTGGAGAAGTTACTATAAACACGAATTGTTGGTGTCACAGGCACACTTAAAGAAGATGGAAATGTTTAATGTCTTCTGCAGTAGTACTGACAAACTGTTGCTGAGGGACGTTTATAAACAATTTTTGAGAATTTTGTGCAAGAGACTAACACTGTTAATTGTGCATTATGGGATATCCTAAATCTTTATGAAAGCTTCTGCTTAGAATGTTAATTTATTTGCAGTCTTTGCTTTTGCTTAGAATTTTAACAATTATGTTCTCCAGACTATGTACTCTACACTGTTCAGAAAAAAGAAATCAATATCAGAAGTAAAGATTTGTTAAAAAAATATTTTATGGGAAAAAACTGATCATAATTCTACTGACTTCAGAGTTCAAAAAGATGCTTTTAGATCAGTTTGCAAAATGAAAATTTGCACGTGTAACCAATACCACTCTGTTTCTTTGGTGTTCAGATTTATTACAGTTCACATGCCTAAAATGAAATTAAACCAATTGTAGTCTACTGCAAACTCAGGACTGCTTAATGTAACTTTACCCAAGTTACCTGACAAATGACATAATTTCACATTTTTTTGTAGCTCTCAATTTGTGTAGAATGGAAATAATGCAGTACTTTTTTGTAGGGTTTTAGTTTGTTCTTGATTTCAAACAAAGATTTTTCTTTGTTTTTCAATATTGTTTTTGAACTGTTGATTTAACAGATTCCTCAGATCCTTTCTTTGATAACATTTTAGGGATCATTTCTGCAATCAGAAGTGGGGAAAGGGAGATAAACCATTAAAAAACTATTGTAAAGTGCAAAAGTTACTTCTAGAAGTATGAAATGCTTTTTAATCACTTTTGGGGTCTTCTCATATATAATAATGACCAAAACCACTACAACATTATGCAATTTATTTCACTTTCCGTGAGAAAAATACAGGATGAAAAAATAGCTAATTTTATTTCACAGTGTTCATAAAATAGAAAAAATGTCTCTTTTCTGGTTCTGTGTTACATGCTGCATCCTGTGATTCCCAAGAGGCTGCCTTGGAGCAAGTAAGTGGCAAGTAAATAGAGAACAGCTGAGGCAGCAAGAACTTACTGATTCCAAAAATGACTGAGGGTGCCTCAAGTTGTGCAGCAGTGTGTTCCAAAGATATTGAAACGCCAGTCTGTGATTCAGCAAGGCACATCATAGCCACATTTCTAAGCATGGTTCTGACTGTCTGAGTCAAGGTCATATACATAAGGGCTAAGACCTTCAGATGGATATATTTTTAATTGAGATGCATTGAAGCCTTTCTCACTTAAAGCAGACTGGGAGGTTAACAAAACAAGAACACGCAACATATCAGGATTATTATAATCCATGCTTTGGCAAAGCCAGAAGGCTCCAGTCATTGCTAAATCTCTATGGAGCACTCTCCTGGTAGGAATGAGCTTTTACTCTGCATTGAATATGAGGGTGGGAAAAATACATCTCTGTGAGGGTGGCTACTTCTCCAGGACAATTGAGGATATTCTGTTGTTAAGCTAAGATTCCATGAAATCTCTCTAGTGACACTGGACCATCCAAAAAATGGATATATGAGCAATGACTACTAGTCTAAGATGACTCTGAATTACATTTTTTTTTAATCGTTAGAAGATGGCTAATAGAAAATGGGATTAACATTCCCTCCAGTTCCTCAAACTGCCTTTTTTGCAGGGTATCATTATTGTCATACTTTATCCGAACTCAAGTCTGATGTTTTGCATCCATGTATACACCTCCCTTACAGCAGTATGGAAGAAAGCACTAAATAAATAATCAGACAGGCCAAGCAAGAATTTAAAATCAGCTCCTGTACCCCTTGGGAATGCATGGGACAGCAGAAAACATTAATTTTTAACTCTCCCACTGTATATCAACAGAAGATTTTTACTGAATTCTTTTCCACTTCTGACTTTTTGTTGTGTTCCAGTCATATACAAGATGAAATTATGCTTTTTTTCAGCAGTTATTGAGTTTGAAATTCACTATGTTTGCCTGAAAATACCTAAAACTACCCATTTTATCATTATCATTCTCCTATCTCCCTCTATATATGGGATGAAAGACAGTTGAGTCTTAGCATGCTTCCTCCCTCCCCATACACCCCCCTCTCCCTTAGGATTGTTTCTGATGTTTCTAAGGACACCAGGTGGGAATTTCAGGAGGAACTGTCTGGATGCTCACATAATAATGCATTCCAGAGAAGATGGCAAGGGGACCTGTGAGATTGCAATTGACTTTGATACACACTGGCCTGCAAAAAGTTATAAAATGCTGCTGGAGGTCTGGTCAGCTGGGCAAACTGGTCTTCCACAGTTGCAGGCAGCTTCTGTCTAGGTAGATCATGCCCCAGTCTGGGAAGGATGCTTACAGGGTACATCCAGCCCAAAGACAGGGAACACTCACATTTGGATAGGTGAGTAAAAGCACTAAGACTCGGTCACATGCATAGATAAAAACCTGAAGTAGCCAGGTAGGTGCTTTGTTACTTTGTGATTGTGAATTCTCTAAGGCCAAAGACTGCAAACTTGTATTTTCTAGCCAACCCTGCTTATATTATGACCCTTTAGACCTGCTTATATTATATACTTCAATGACAATATTTAGATACTGTATTAGCAAGAAATCTAATCATAATCATCCACATAAACAGTGTCTTATTTCTTGCATCTGACAGAGAGTCTTATCTCCACTCCTCTCCTACAATGTGCTGGGTAGAAAAAAGGGCATTTGGTGGAAATAATTTCTTTCTCCACTGTTTGTGAAAAAAGACTGGCCCGAAGTAAAAACCTTTGCTTTTAGATGGCTAATGTCAAGCTTAAAAAGATTGTTCTTGTTAAACCCACAGGTGCTGCACACTTTATTTCTGGTGATTTATTAGTGGCATTTTCCTGTGTGATCTTAGAACTTCAAGGCAGTTAAATGCCACCCTGACATCCAATCTCGTCAGATCTCAGAAGCTAAGCAGGGTCAGCCCTGATTAGTGCTTGGATGGGAGACCTCCTTGGAATACCGGGTGCTGTAGGTTCTAGTCCCAAGGACTTCACTGTCGCCGTCCAAGCTCACTGGGCCGTGGCAGATGAACCTTAGGAGGGTAGAGTGGGGCCAGTTCTGCGCACGCTGAGCCTCACCTAAAAAATCCACTACACAGACTCGAAGGACACACCCACGTGGGGAGAGCCCTTCCCAAATCTTTGTTTGCAAAGCCCAGCCATACACACACACTTAGACCAGCAGTATTACCTCAGTGTGCTAAATTGTATATGGAGGGCTTAATTCCATACTTGGTGGTATGACAGTTTTCATCCTATGATACTACAAAAGTTGTCCATATTAATACCATCATATAGAATTCAAATTCTCTAAGTGTAAGTGTTGAATATTTCAAAAATCCAAATTACCAATTTATAACAATCAACTTGGGATATTACTTCGATGTCTACCATATATATTAAGAGGATAATTTGATAAATGTACCTAAGGAACTATGATACATAATTTTCAAAAAAGTA
The DNA here is from genome assembly GCA_021164005.1 of Willisornis vidua nigrigula. Lineage (NCBI taxonomy): Eukaryota > Metazoa > Chordata > Aves > Passeriformes > Thamnophilidae > Willisornis > Willisornis vidua. The sequence goes on along the minus strand of JAJPCS010000256.1, from coordinate 3,101,489 downwards.
AAATAAGATATAGAGAAATAGTTTCTTCTATATATGCAAGCTTTTATTTTATCACCCTTTACAAAAGGTTATGAATATTTAATAAAACTGAGTTAAGCTATTAGTTGACTTTATGTGGTGAGATCATGATCTTGTGTTGGTGTAACTAAAAGGGTGCTAATGAAATGATCTAAATATAAGAAAATGTTATTTTCAAAAGACAAGATGTTACTCTAAAATAAGTTATTACCAGAGATACATTAAGTTCTCTAATCTTCACTAGACTCAGACTGTGCAATGGAGCATAAATTATTAATTTATTTAAGTTTTTCTTTTTAGCCATTGTTCCATAAGTTTTTCTACTTCCCAACAACCCAAATTAATCCTATAAAATATTAAAAAAATCATCAAAAATCAGAGAAGAAAAATATGTAGCCACACCTAAAGCTAATTTTCTCATGCATGAAAATATCCTTTGACCCAAGAGCAGAGTTTAGATCCTATTACCTGAAACTAAATACAGTGTATTACCTAATACCTTTAAAGTGCTTTTGTTTGTGTTTCAGATCTAGCCTGCAAATGGTAAGATGGATATAAATATATATAAATATCTTGATATAAATATAATTTTCAAAACTTTACTTACTTTTCCACCCTGCACAGCATTGCATTGCCATAGCTACTGTATAAGATAGATACATATTTTTTGAGATATAAAGTATCACTAATGTTAAGGTGAAAGTAAAAGTAAAAATTTTAAACATTCACAATACCAGTTAACATTTGCCAAAAAGATCTTCCTTTTTCCAGAATGATTTAGTATGAAATAAGCTATATTTATCCATGTTTTCTTTAGAATATAGTCACTTAGATGAGCCTATTTCTGTATATATCTCTGCCTGTTGGCTTAGCATGGAGCTCAGTGCAGGCTGCACAGTTTTTTAACTGCCCTTCCAAGTGGATACTGCATCCTATATCAACTCCCTGACTGTTATGTTTATACACCAATCTATTAAATGGTCATTGCTGTTCCACCAATTACACGAAGGATATGGATGCAACTGACAATTTTAATGAGCCTTAACATCTGCAGAGAAAATATCTGCATCATCCTTGGAGGGCAGTCTATTGATAATGTTTATCCTGAACAAAACTGCAGATTTAAATAAAAAACACCGAGATTAAATTTGCCAGGCTGACTCAGAAAGAAATATTTCATAGGAGACAAATAAATTTATTTATTTTATTAATTATGCTAAATTACAGTTGTTCTTTCCTAAACTTTTCCTTATATGGCTGTGAACCAAAGGGTTCATATGTACTTATATAAACACAGGCTAAATAAAGTGTCAGGTAGCTTCTCCAACCTATCCAACAATGGTCTAATATAACCTTTTTTAAATCTTACAGAAACAAGGAAGTCTGCAACTACGAGGCTAAGAAGTACTTCTCAAAGGCCCCTGTTCATGGGGTGAAATGAATTCTACACACAGTCCCCAGGTCTTAACTAATTTGTCAAACAAGACCTAAATTGGACAATTGTGTAAATTAGGTTTGGATCTGATTAACTAAAGATTAACGAGTTATCTCATTGTTGGCTTTGAGCTATGCTTTCTTTCCCCTTTGTACTTTCTTTTGTTAGTGTAAAAAGGTAAATAAAGGATGTAGGGGGTTGGATTATTTGTTTTACAGAAAGAAGCCCAAGCATTAGCATTATTAGAATTACACCATTATCTAAATTACATTTAGGTTTCACGGCTTCTAAAACCTGTGATTGTTCATGGTGCTAATACTGTGTACTCATTTGAAGTCCCATATAAATCGAAATTTTTATAAACTGTAAAATAGAAGTTACCCTTCCTCTTGGGGTTTTTTATCATCTTGTCTGTCTTCCATCTCTTGATTTATCCTTGAAGCTATCTAGGGCAGGAATTGCTTTATACAGCTCCTAACACAATGGTGGTGTGATCTATGCTTTGAGGTGAAGTGAGAAGAAGATGCAGTTCTGTTGTGCTGATAGTTGGGAGACAGTGAGAAAAGAATTTCCTGTACTTTTTCTCATGTTTCTGAATTTATGATAATCTCTAGGTATGACTGAACTATTAAGAGACACATTGCCACTCTATATATCTTATGAATCTACAAGGCATCAAATCTTACAGATCCTTATATCAATTTGCCAGCTATGGTGATATGCTCACAGGACCTTTTTCCCCAGAAGCAGAAGATGAAATGAATCTTTAAATCAATTTCCTCATATGTATCCCTCTCTTTTATATTTTTCCTCAAGAAAGGTTGATAGAGATTACTTTTTTCTCACCAGTGGAATTATTTAAATGCCTTCCCAGATGTGTTACATATTCTCTTCTAGAGCCATAAATTAAATATTTCTACAACCTATTCACTCACATTTCATTTGACTTTGTCCTACTTGGCTAAAATGTATAAGCCAGGCAAATTAACATGTTACTATTTTTATTTTACTAGTATGCTCTATAGGAGATTTCTGGATAAAAATATTTGTGTATATACAACCATGATTTAAAAGCATGTTCAATTCTGAGTTTGCAACTTTTGCTTTCTTTTCCACATATAGCTTGTGGAAATTCTAGTTGTAAAGACAAAACAGATTGCTGCTGAAATAGAAGCACACATTTTTCTTTCAGTCTCTTAGATTTTCCTGTATCGCCAACTCATATTTCTTGTTTAAAGCATCTATCCTGTAGTTTATGTCAGAAAGATAATTATTAACCCTAATGAATAAGGAAAATCTCATGGATTAAAAAAAAAATAGAAAAATAGCAACTTTTTTACTTTATTAACTGAATAGCATTTGACTACAAGATGTAATATACTGAAGACCTTCAAATGCCTTTTACCAACTCATTTTTCTTCCTCAGAATGGTAAGTCATATATTTTCTGGGAGTATCTGATTTTTCTTCATAAGAGCATCATTTTCTTTGTAAGCTTGGCTTGGTTTTCCCCATTTTGATTTGGTTCACAGCTTTAGCTGGTTTAGCAGTCTCATATAACTCCTGTCTCATAAGAGGAAAAGCTAAGAAAGTTGGAGCTTGTCAGAGTGGAGAAGGCTTCAGGAAGACCTTGCAGCAGCCTTTCAGTACGTAAAGGGGGCCTACAAGAAAGCTGGAGAGGAACTTTTCATAAGGGCATGTAGTGACAGTTCGAGGGGGAATGGCCTTAAGCTGAAGGAGGGAAGGTTTAGGTTAGATACTGGGAAAAAATTCTTTATTATAAGGGTAATGAGATACTGAGAACAGGTTGCCCAGAGAAGTTGTGGATGCCCCATTCCTGGAGACATTTGAGGCCAGGTTGGACAGGGCTTGGTCTAAATGGAAGGTTTACTGCCCATGTCAGAGTGGTGGAACTATGTGATCTTAAAGGTCCATTCCAATCCAAACCACTCTATGATTCAATATAAATTGACTGAAAGAAAAGCAGGAAACTAATTAACAACTTCCTTTTTTTTTGTGGGGGGAAGGGGGGTGGTGTTTTTTTATTTTTTACAATCTTATTCATTAAGTACCTCTCAGGTAAAGCTAATTCAGTCGTTTAATATCAGCTTAAGTTTTTGCATTTTTACTTTCATCTAAGATGAGGAAGACCATTCAATATGAAATACAGATTTCTGAAGAAGCTTACAGAAGAAAAATTGCATTGTACTTCATGATGCAGGGGGGTTTTGAGGTAGTTTTAATGTCTACTTACAATATTTGTTAATTTTTCTTTCCTTGAACTTTCTTTGCTAATAATTGAAATTTGATTTGCTTCCAGCCTTATTGTAACATCTTATTTTTAAGTATAGCACAGAACTCTAAAGTAGATAGCTAGCTCTTTTAGGATACAACTACATTTTGTGTGTGTGTGGCTCAACTTCGCGAACGAAGATTTGGGCAGGGCTCTCCCCACGTGGGTGTGCCCTTCCAGCCTGCACAGTGGATGTTTTAGGTGAGGCTCAGCGTGCGCAGAACTGGCCCCACCGTTTAAGTCCTGAGGTTCATCTGCCACGGCCGAGCGAGCTTGGACAGTGCCAGTGAAGTCCTCAGGACTAGAACCTACAGCACCCGGCATTTCCCAGGAGGTCTCCCATCCGAGTACTAATCCGGGGCTGACCCTGCTGAGCTTCCGAGATCTGACGGGATCGGATGTCAGGGAGGCATTTAACTGCCTAACTACATTTTAGGTTCATGTTAATGATACAAATGTACGTAGGTCAGTATTCTTGTTTTGTTTGACACATAAAGTCTTTTCAGTGAGATATAAGAATGATTCTTTTTACTGGAGCAAATGTACTCATTTTTGGGCATTCTTATTTTAAAACTTATTTTAAGTAGTAAAATAAGAATTCTTATTTTCTACCTAACTCAATACTATTACTGCTATTAAATCCCAGGGTTATGACTTAAATTCTTATTTTTAAACAAATGAGTTTAATGGAATAAAAATCAAAATAAAAACAGAATATAAGCAATAAAGCAAACCCCTCCACCTTTATGTTGGTGACAATCAGATGTTCATCTATTTTTTCATCTTTCTATGGGAAAATAAAATCATCATCACAAGAATACTACACTAAGTGAATTAAAAAAAATAAAGTAAATAAAGACTTAAAACAGTGAGAAAAGCAAAACGAAGACCCTGTTTGTCAGCATGTTGATTTAAGATTTGGGAGAGTATACTCAATCAGGATGTTAGGAAATGAAGATCAGTTAAAGCTATTAAAACATCAAACAAAATCTGCAATGTGTGCTTGAAGCACATAACAATGACAGTATTTCATGAAGCAGGAAAGATTTATTTGAATTTAAGTTGCAGTTAACGTGATTTAAGAAATTAAGAAAAGAATGAAAAACACAATAAATTATGTTGAGCTATGTGGCATTAGGGCTGTTTCTTGACATTAGACTTTGGACATTAGAAAGCATTTCTTTACCAAGAGGGTTGTTAAACATTGGAACAGTCTTCCTAGAGAGGTGGATGATGCCCCAAGCCTGTCAGTGTTTAAGAGACATTAGGACAACATCCTTAATAACATGATTTAACTTGGTCAGCCCTGAATTGGTCAGGTAGACTTGACAGTCAGTGTAGGTTCCTTTCAACCAAAACAGTTCTATTCTATTCTATTCTATTCTATTCTATTCTATTCTATTCTATTCTA
>JAJPCS010000256.1:3014203-3096323 GCA_021164005.1 Willisornis vidua nigrigula | reverse complement strand
TCTAGTCTAGTCTAGTCTAGTCTAGTCTAGTCTAGTCTAGTCTAGTCTAGTCTAATTCTGAACCTGGGTGAAAAAAAATGTCCTAAACCAAACAAGATTTCCTTTCAGAACACATAAATTGACTATTTTAAAATCATTTCAGTATAAATCAGCAACTTTCTGGTGATATATCTCACCACAACAGGTTTGTTCCTGGGTAGGGACATGTGAGAAACATGGGGATAAGAAGTGTTATAATATAGAAGTTACCAGAAGTAAGTATTAGAAATCTATTAGAATTCTAGAAGTGATTCTAATAATAGAAATTACTGTTTGGTTCATCATTTCACTACGACATGATGAACCAAGAGATACAGTATAATTCTTCTCTCCTAGAGAACTGTGTTATTCACACCATCTATTCCTGATTTATACAGATATCAATAAATTATGAATCAAGTCATGACATAAAGTGATGCATGAAATAGTTGGGAAAAGATCATTTGGAAAAGAAATTAAACACTTCTGAAAACATTCCCCTATTCTTACAAAAAAAGACGGTGCTCCATACAAAACTAAATACATGTGGTAAATGTGAAAACTGGGTCAGAAAAGACAGATCTTATTAATTTTTTTTCCCTTGCTTTGGCAGCCTTATGGCAGCAGGGCTATTGTTTCTGATGATTGATATCACACACATGGCAGACAGAAGCATGATAGTTATGGATGTATTCTCTTCTTTATGTGATGATGTTAGACACTGCAGGGGGGGGGAATATAAAAAAGATATCACAGATGTCATTCTCCTTCTCAACCAGTTTTAAAATTTTGCGAAAAATCTCAAGTACCAGCACCTGACATAAGGTGTCAACAAACTTTTTCTTTTCTATTTCTTTTTTGTATGTATCCAATTATTTTTCTTTGGAAATACTATTTCTGTAACTTTCACAGTGACTTAGATTCTAATTTCCATGGGAAACATCAGTTAAGCACTTTACAGTCTTATATCAAGGAAAGATATCAAAGTCATAATGGAAACTTATGACATTTGATATCAATGTGCATTTAACGTAAGTGAAACTTCAATTAATTCAGTAAAATTTGAAGAATATTTAAATACTTTTTTAGTATCTGTACATCTTGGCTGTGAAAGCCCTTTTCTTGCAAATTGCACTTTCAAAATGACCATTTTGCAATACCCATACTTCTCAGGAAAAAGGTTCTTTCTTGACATAAGTATTTCTTGCATAAAAGGCCCATTTCCTGGTAACCACACTTGTAAGTAAAGTGAAGGCTAAAAAAATCAGTGAAACAGTAATACCAACAGACAACTTGACAGAAATTACATTCAGCTCCCAGTTTTAGTTGGATCATTCCATATTTTAAAAATTTCATGCATTACTGAGGCAAACATTAATTGATTCACCCGGCGTCTCTACTGTGCATTCATCCTCAAAGAGGTATATTGGAAAATGATTGAGATTAATTCCCTGGAAGATTACAGAATCTAGCAACTCTGTACTTTCTAGCTTCCAGATGATACAAAGAATGAGCTTTACATTTAGACAGTTATGCAAGTTGCTTGAAGTCAGTCTTTGTGACTAAACAATGTGTGAGTAATAGAAATGTTTTAAAAGTAAACTAACAGCACAAAACAAAAATAATATACAAACAAATGAAAAACAACAAAAGAAAGAAACCCTCAACTTTTGACTAGTTTTCAGATAGAAATAATGTCTAAGAATGATTTGGATGGCAGGATTTTGAGATAACTAGAGGAAACAGAATTTTGCCTAAAGTGTAATGCCTTAATACCAGGAAATATTACGCATTATTGAATTGAGGCTAAAATAACAAACCCTTCAGTCTTCAGCAAGCAAATTTCCATTTCACTGAAAAAGATTACATAAGAATTGATCATAAAATTGTAAGAATTAGAGGTCAATAAGATGTAACTAAATTAATCTTTCCCACTCACTGCAAAATAATTCTGTATTGTTCTTCAGAATAATCTTTCCAATGTATGTCATAATCTGTTTAGAAAATAATGAAGTTTCTTTGATTCTGATAATCACACTTCCACTGTCAAGCACAAAATTACTAGCATACATGCAATATTCACATCAGGTTGTTAGAACAAACTGCAACACTCCATGGACCACAAACTAATAAAAATGCACCATATTACTATTGATTGTATTAGTACTTCAAATGGGTTTAATTTGAATATATTTTCTAATTGATAAGGTTCTGTTTCCTCTTTTCTACTAAAAATCAATGCAGTAACTTAAGAAATATTTCTACTCCAATAGTAGTCAACATTTCAAGACTTCCTGACTATGTTCTTGCTACTTCCCCTTCTTTGAATCTGCTATATTTACATTTTTCTTACTGCAAATCAAGTCTTCCAGGCCAGCCAGTAATTTTTCGCTACTCAATTTACCAATACTTTTAGCATAATTAAATACTTAAATTATTATTTAATTTATGTGTGCCTTGAACATTAGATAAATAAGTGCTCTGGAAAATAAATTGATGCCACTGATTAAAGGGTGGGGGGGTTTTAAGATAAAACCATCAATAGGAGTGAAAATGGCTCAGCAGGTTACATAGGGGAATATATTGTCAGCATTCTGAAATTAGATCTAAGAACCTATCAAAATTAATCATAACAAAGTTTAATGTTTCACAGTGTTCCCTTATCGCCCAAAGAAGTTTCTCAAGCAAGACCATAAATATTTAAAGACACCATTTTGGATGAGGTAGCCTAAATGTGTCAGGCAATATATTGTAATAGCAGCACCAAGTCACATTGGCACAGAGAGTATATCAACAGAAAGATCAACAGAAAAATCAAAAGTTCATTCAAAATGTTTCTGTTCATTATACACATTTAAAAATAGCTCCAGATAGTTGAGATACTCATGCCACCATTCATGAAAGGTGTAATTCAAATATAGTTAAAAATATTCAGGTTTGTTTTCCTTTAATGGTTTCATAGTTTAAGCAGTCTTTCCACATGGCAGTGTCCAGAGTTGTAGAAATAATTAAAAAACAAACAAACAAAGCAAGAAAACACAACAAACAAACTTTTTTTTGGAGGGGATTGATGTAGTTTGTTTGGGTTTCTTTTTTGTTATTTTAAAAACAGTACTAGTTTGTATGAAACAGCAGAAATAGCACCTTTTTGTTTTTTTGGCCTTGGGAGTATAAGAATGCTTGTGCACAAATATGTGGAGAAAGGTGGGAGAAAGATGTGAAGAGTTATATCACCAGGGGACTTTTTCTTCTCCAATCTCCATAGTGACTGACAGCTAGTTATTTTAACAGATTCAAAGGAGCACTGGTCTTCCCAAGTATATTACATCTCACACATCAGGGAAGATATTTTACTGTGCATATGGCAGTGTTGATAATTCTGTTGAGAACAGATCACTTTTAATGCATGGAATGCCAGACAAGAATAGGTCTGTAGCCCAGTTGTTAATTGGTTCTTAGACAGCGAAAACAATCCCCAACATACTGGCTATTATGTGAAAGACAGATTGTGATGTTCACAGCATTTTCTTGTCTTAAAATTGAAAACTTGAAAAGAAAAATCTCTTCCCATTTATTGACTGAAGCCTCTTTGTTACTGGAAAAAAAATCACCTTAAACTTTTTGTGTGTATTACTCCGTTATTACTTAGAGTTATTCAGTTGTTACACTCCTCCTAACTTGTCCAAGAATGGTGTCTTTGTTAATATTCATATCAATGCATTATTCTGTAATTTCAATAAAAGCAGTAACAAATAAAAAAAGAACCTAACCATTCTTCTGAAAGAAATTTAAGTGCTCTTCATGCCTTTAATTTAGACCAACTCCACATGAAGTGAACTACCTCATAAAGGCTTCAAATAAAGTCAGTCTGGACCTATGACTCTTATCAGATTACACTGATTCAAAAAAAAAAAATTACCCTGAAATTAGTCTAAAGTGCACTTCTCACTTACAATGAAATATTATGGCAAATAACAATCTGTAATCACAAAAAGGCATACAGCTTATGGTACACAGATATGAAACTTTCAGAATGTAATAAGAATTCACAAATCACTTTTGCTTCAGACCAGTTTCATTTGTGAATACACATTGCCTACAGTATCCCTACTTAGAACACTCTGGGAAAGCCTGACTCACCATAAGTCTGTAATTTTAATGAGATCAGATTTTCATTTTGTAATGGCTGATTTATAAACAGACTGAAAAAATAAGAATGTTTTAGGACAGCTAGGCAAAAAGCAAATTGCTATTTTCATCTAAGAGAGAAAGTACATCTTTTCTGGTACTGTTTTAGAACCTCCGTTCAAAACAATAGAACATTCATAAGTCCATGCAATGCAGCAGGTCTGAGTAACAGAGCAGAACAGAAAGTTCTAAGTACATACGATATGCCAATCAACAGTATAGACTTGAGAAGAAAAGCACTTTCTTAATTAGAACTGATTAGATAGTAAAGTCTATAAATAAAGATAGTTTTTATAAAGAAAATAAAATTATAACTGCAAAATAAAAATTTCCAGTGTAGCAATAATTAAAAGTTCGTAGGAGTGGTACAATTAGAAATAATGTATATGCAATTCCGGTTACAGATGGAAAGCTTTATAATCACCAAGTGTCATAGCAAGATGTAATATACAGTGAAGACTTGATGTTCTATTAATGTCAGAAAAGAGGTGGAAAAGTATTTTTAAGCATACTGTTAAAGCTTTCTAATAACGATCAAAATTGTAATACCAGAATTTCCAAATGCCCTGAACTTTTCCTGTTAGTTGGGTCAATTTTCCTACATGAGCTGCTATATCTGTAATATTCAAAGGTGGCTACAAAACTCTGCGTATAATTTTGGATATATGACTTTTGTTCGTTGATGTAAACTTTGACATCTGCAATTGTGCATAACGTGGATATGCAAAAGTTGGCATATAGGTTGTGTGGCCAGAAATACAAGCATCAGATTTTCAACACTTTTCCCCCTCCACCTCCAAATTATCATCCATATGCCTAATATATTTTCCTTTTTATCTTCCTCCAGGCTTCAGGCTAAATTTGGTTCTGCTTGGCAGATACCAACAAATGTGTGAAAGCAATAGAAACACTGTATAATAATGACAAGAGAACAAAGCTATTGAAACAGTTATCTAGAGCATTCTCCCAGAGAATAAAAGGTCCTCAGTTAGCAGCTATCAGGATATTGTTTTGCTAGAGATCATATACTACGTCTTTGAATGCAGGTCATCACAGAATAATTTTGACAGCGCTAAAATATCTTAATAGATGAATTTAGATTAAAAAAAAAATGTTCATCATGAAAGACAGCCATGACACTTATAGAATGAACCGCTCAAAAACCTCTCAGCATTCGTTTTTCAATATGATAAAGCTATGCACCTTCAAAACCAAAGTAGAAACAGTGTATGAAAAATTTCAATACCACTAAAAATACTTGTATTCCCTCTACACAATGTCTAGATTAATGCAGATACTGTTTTCTAAACAATCTGTAGTAGTGAAAAGATCACGCGGAAGCATTATCTCTGGTGTTTAATTACTAACATCTGCATCAATTAGGTAAATCCATGAGAAAATATTACTCCTGAGGGTATTATCAGGATATGCCTGTTGGTTTGGGGGGTTCTGGGGTCATTCTCAATTATGTGTAGCTACACTGAAAAAGAGCCCATCAGAATCTGAACTCCGTATGTCTGCTATATGTGACCTCTGTGTCAATTGTTTTTGAACCACATTGTATGATAAATAAGTGATAATAGTCCAAATTAGGTTTCCCAGACTTAGAATATAAATTTAATTTAAAGGCATTTTTCATTATTCTGAAGTGCTTTACCTCAAGAAGCAGACCAATGCATTGTGGACACACTCATTGCACATCCTTTCACTTAGACTGACCTAAATCTGGTGAAACTGCCAGATAGAAACATCAATGAAGTTCACCAATACAAGTCATGTGTAGAAACGAAGGCCACAGCTTGTATACAAATGGTCACAGGAAATCATCATGCAGATCATTTGTAGATTACACAATCTGGATATTAAAAACATCAAAGGGTTTTTAGCATAAAAAGTTTAGGCCACTATTTTGTTACAATTCTGTAAAAGAACTCCACAGTGTGGAAAGCTACACATGTGGAGGGGTTTCTTGTGTATATATATAGAGAGAACTTAAAGCATATTCATGGTAAAACACATTCTGATTTAAGTAAATCAAGTTACTAAAGTTACATAACTAAAGACTACCACTTGGTCTAGCAAGAATAGTCAGTGTTACTGCTAATTCAGTTTTCCTCTTGGTCATTCCAATTCCCTAAACTATTCATGAAAATCCGTGGTTACTGTGTGTAAACTTATTAATCAAACAGTTTACAATTGTACTAATGTCACTAGGCATACAATTATAGATGCATCTCCCTCCAAGCAATATCAACTTTCAGCCATTTCAGTGGGTATTCTGCTTGTCTGCTTATTGTTTCTCTTTAGTCCTACCTGCAGTGATATTTTAGTACCAGAGCTTTTCTTTGGAGTTATGATTCCCCATCCCAGCTATTCTTTAAATGAAGGGCAAAAGAGAGGGCAACAAATGGCAGAACCCTCACAATTCAGCACATGCCATGATGAAAGGTACCTGGCATGGCAGACCTTCTTTGAGAGGGAGGACAGACAGCAGAGGAAAGAAGATAGAAGGAAATGCCATCCCGGGCTTCTAAAACCTTGAAAGAAATGAACACCCTGCTGCTGTCTTTAATAGTTCATAACAACAGCTGTCTTCCACTTGTGAATGTTTCCTATGATGTGGCGCTTCCTCATATGACATTCTTCAGTTCCATCTACCTCTTGTATTGCTTCATGCCTCACTGCACCACAGGAGGCATCATATTGCAAAAAACTCTTCTCTTGTGAAGTGCCTAAGCACCACAGGAATAGCACTTCTCTATCAGAATGAAAAGAGTCTTCATTACATATTCCAGGTTTGGGATTTCTTTCGCTGTTTTTCTGGTTTGTTTTGCTTGCTTGTTTTCCCGCCCTCTCCCCACCGGACATATACCAGTAACAATGAAAATTATATGACATCATTTAATAAACTAATATTGTAACAGAACTCAGTTAAATTGTCAGATGCATTAAGGTGGCACTTTGCTGCATAATTTAGGTCTAATGTGCTTTTAAGTACATGAGACTTTTATATACATATATGAGCATACATAAATATCATGTACACCTATGATGCTGCATAAACAAAAATTAAAAGTATATGTAGAGGTATGTGCCTATCAAGTTATATACATAATGTATGATGCTGTCCAATTTTTCTAATGCTTTAATACTGCAAATACAAATATTATCAATCTAAAGACAGTCTTTGGATTATTCTGTTAAGTATTTTACAGCATTTCTGAGGTATTATTTGATATTTGCTTTCTTTACTGTTCACTGAAGGATAATGTGCAAAGTGTCGGACAAAAACACATGAACCAATGTTATGAGCTGAAAAGCTCCAGTGACTACTGAGTAGCTACTTTCCCCATTTGATCAAACAATAAAAAACTGAAGGCTTAATCCAGCAAATGCTCAGACATATGAGGAGTTTTACTCCCATAACTAAGTCCTGGTGATAATATTAAATTTCTGAAAGTAAAATTACTCATAGTGTTCAGAGCATGCAAATCTAAATATGAGCATTATGTTAATTATTAAAAGTATTGTTTTTGCTATAGTTCTGCACTTTAATTATACCTTCTATTTGACACTAATCCACTTAAAACATTCTGTGAAAAAACGCTGCTTGGCCTATTTTTATGTTTTGTTTTGTTTGAGGTTTTTTGAGTATGGCTTTTAATACATCTATTAAAATAAATCTTAAGATTATTTCGTTAATTTTATAAATTATTTTGAAGCCTAAACAACATAATGCATAGGTAAAAAATCCATTACTCTAGCTTCAAATGATGAGGTGATTGTGTATGAAAATGTGTATCTCATACTCTTAATTACCATGGTATATTAATTAAATTGAAGAGTATAAAGCAATAAATTCTTTAAGATACCATTCAGATGTTTCTAGCAGTTTAGATCAGCCACTTTATTACTGACAGGTTTTGTTTGGGGCAGATTTTTTCCAAAATTGGCAATACATACACGTCCAACTTTGAGACTTCTGACAAAGCTTTTAGTTCAATGCAAAACTAGGTAAGTTTTTATTTTAGGCAAAGTCATGTTTTGTTTGTCAGGGAGATTTTTATTTAACAAATTGGAAAACACATTTGACAAATAGTACTTCCTTTTGAAAATGATGTGAGTTGATTTTTATATTGAGCATGTTCACAAAAGATGGAAAAAAGTGCTATTTTCACCTCACTTTCTAATACAAAGTTGATGTTTCCTATCATGGTTACAGATATGCCAATAAAAAACATGTTTAATGAAAAGTAATATAGTACACACTAAAGTCTTACAAAATACTTATTAGTGAAGAAATACAGTACAAAAGATTTTAAAGGTCAGATCCTACAATGCTTTGCTGAGCAAAATGGAAATCAGCAAAGAATGCAGAATTCGACAGTACCTAATTTATTTCTAATATGAGATGGATATGTGATCTTTGTATTGCATTAATCATTTAGGCCCAGATACCTAAAGGCATGAGACTTCACCACAATTATTTTCTTTTTTGTAACTTCATTTAGCCCTTTACTTATTATATGTATGTATTAAATAATTTGAAGTCTAAAGAAGAGATTGAAAACTTCTTTGCTAAGCAAAAGTGCATTGGTTTCTTTGGGTGTTTTGCCTGGCTAAGGACTGCAAAAACAGGCCTTAGGGAAGATCCAACAGGAAACTTATTAAGTGACCATGAGATCTCACACTAATCCTACCCTTAGGATAAAATCTAATCCTATTTTTTTTCACTGAAGTGCTAAATTCCTCCTGGCCTGCCATCAGCACATGCGTAATTACTTATTTCTTGCTTTTGTATGTGCATGCCCAAAAGAGACAGTGCCATATCAACCTCACTGTATTTTATGATACTATAATCTATGTTTATAACATAATAATGACTTAATTAAAATTATTAAGAATGCAATACTTGTACTGAAAACACAAATGAAAACAATGAAAACAACTGGCTGTTAACTTCAGTGATTGTTTTCCACATCTGTCTGCAGCTTTCTGGAACAGTTACATCAAATTATTTTTACTTAAATTCCTATTGGAGAAGATGCAAGTTTTCTAGCCAGAAACGAAAAAAAACCCAAAACATGGTACTTGTTAATGCAGCACAGATTTAGTAATTTGTATATTTTAAGGTTCATATTGTTAGAGAAGGTTGTAAAACACTGTTTCTTGTAGATGGAGATATTTAGATCTACCGAGTGCCTTCCTCTACATGTTCAAAACTACTTGAAAGCCATACCTATGTAACAGATACATACAATATGTTGTTATTTCTCTGAAAACCTCTTTTATAAACTACCTTACAAACCTTCTACTCAGGGATGTCCCAGGGTATTCAAATTGCATTGTAAAGATTTCATCCAGGTACAGTATAACAAGAAGAATATTATTTTAAAAAATGGTATTACATCTGGTTTTCAGTTTTGTTTTGGGGTGGTTCTTTTGTTTTTGTTTTGGTTTTTTTCTTGTTGTTGTTGTTTAATAAGGTAAACACAGTATTTCAATAAACTATACAAAAAAATTCTTGTTAAAAATGCAAAGATTCAGCTTTTGTGATTTTGCTGGCAGATTTAGTAAATATTTATTCAATAAGACTAGAAAGATTTAATAAGACTAGGGTTGAATTTGTTTATTCATGTATTTTGATCTGACTCAAAGGCTTCAGTTGCTACATATTCTAGTAGAAAGCTTGTTGTGATGATTAATTATTCTTGGAGCTGCTTGTTTTTCAATCCCATCTTAACTAACTAGAGACAAAACAGTACAACAGGTAAGTTTTCTTCTTTCATTTGTTAAATTTTAATAATTTTTAAATGTTAAATAACTTATTTCCTCATTCACCAATATAAATGGTTGAGAAAAAAATGTAGAGTGAAAAACAAATATCTGCATTAAGGGTTTTCTAGGTCTTTTTTTTTTTGCATCTATGCTCTCTGACTAGTAGTTTTATAGCTTAATTTTATACGAAAGACCCCTATATTAAAAATAAAGAAAAATATGAGAATACATGGTATAATGCTTGCTTTCAACTCGCATTTCAGGTATACAAACATCAAATTCTGTCCTTCACATATCACAGCAATCAGCTCAATATGTAAGGTGAACCAATATGGAAATAAGTGTAAAATATTTACTGTAATATCAGGCTTTCTCAGGTAGACATTAAAAACTAATCAGCAAAAGTGTACAATTATTATAGAAGATTTCTAGTATTTTTATGTTATATTTTTCTGAAATTATTTTAATTATTGTACCAAACCCATGCAAATCTGATCTCCAAAATATGTGTATACAATATATGAATAATGAAAGTGGTATCAGTCATTAGACCTACCAGAACAAATGTTCAAATCTTCTGGAAAAAAACAAAACAACAAAAAGTGTGTTTGGATGAAGACTCAAACAGAAATTTTTAACCAAAGGCTGTGCTATTAACACTAATATTAATTTGGAGCATGTACCCTCTACAACCACACTTCCTTTTTAAAATTTGCAATCTGTGTATGATAATATTCACTTCCTGTCTCAAACCACTGGGAGTATTGCTGTGTGAGTTGAACAGTTACACATTTCAGTGGCAGAAGTGATGTTTGAATGCAGCTTTTATTAGCTTCTTAAGTGCCCAATGCTGTTCCCATTGGCAGTGCTCCCATTGACTTCAATCAGGGCAGGAACAGGCCCTAATTTTGTAAGGCACTTTAGGATCCTTTGGGAAGAAAGGTGTTAGAAGAATACAACCCATAACTATCAATTAGTTATCAACAAAGCACTCTCACAAATATCTCCCATGGTCATAGAACATCCTATCTTAATTTCAAATTTCAGTTTGCTTAAGCAGTTTTAATGCTGCTACTGAATTATTATTTGTCCAGGCTAGGAGATATTTTGTGACATCATAATTTCCAAATTTGACATGAAGAATTTTGATTCCTGTGTAATGAGAAGAAAAAAAAAAAAAGCCAACCAAAATGTATTTTTCTAGGATTACATGAAATAAGATAGAACAAAATACCTGCATCTCTTCTGTGTTGCCCTAATTACAGCTAAAACATCCTCTTCTGCATGTAGGAATCTTATATCAAGGGCTGAAAGTTTATATATATCTAAAAAGGATGATTACAAATTTAAGATTTTGTAATATTCTAAGTATTAAGTACTCTGTATTTTGTATGTTTTTACTTTTGCATCTCTTCATTTAGACAGTTAAATTAAAATCATTGACTTAACTTCTGGTAAAAAAAAATGCTTGCTCTCAGAGTCTCTGCCTTGAGAATAAATAACTCCTTCTCAGAACAATTTTAACAATGTTAATATTTTCTATATTTAAAATGCAGAGATAAATATAAATTGACCATATTCCCGAAACATGAATTCTCTAAAAAGGGCTCCTATTTAATCACTGTGGTCATTTAACTTGTTGTCCCACAGAGAGGTGCATGGCCTTTTAGCAATTGTTCACTCTCCTAAAAACTGTGAGTCCCAAAAATAAATGACCTGATTTTTCTGAACTTAATGAAAACAAGAGCAGTAAAACCAGCAATTCTTATTGAAGAGTTTGCAAGACAGCTATTTAACATCTTTATATTTCATTCAAATCCTGCAATCTCCATTAGAATAAAAAAACCCCAACAAAACACCATAATCCTTATTTTAGAAGACAAGATAAAATGAAGACATTCAGAACCTGTAAGTACTTATATTCTATATATGGCTTAACAGTTCAAATCTCTGAATAAATAAAAATGTTCATTAACCCTCCCACTACCTTTCTGCCACTCAGCTTAAGCATTATTACAAGTAACCTTTTCAAGCCAGCAACATTCAACTGAAAACAACATACAGAAAAACAAAAAGTAAGCATTTCAGAAACTGAACCAGTTTTAGATTTTTCAAGGTCTTCAGGCCTTTCTGAACATACCAAAATGCTCTCTGATACACATACCTATTTGTACATGGTCTACATAAGTAATACCAGAAAATACCCTTTTTAGAGGAAGAAAATACTTTGGCAACAGTAATAATTATCCTAATATGTTCAGAAACACTTCTCCATCACACAAACCAGAACTCAGACTAAGGATTGAAGTAAGCCTGCATATGTTAGACATATATTTAAATTCTAAACTCCAAACATAAAGGCACGTTACACAAAAAATTCTGACTGAACCCAATGAGACTATTCGCATTAATTAAATTATCACACGTGGAAGTAGTCAGAAAATCATAATCTACCTTGAAAATTTGTCTTCATTGCTGTGTTAAATTATCTTTCTCTTATGATTGTGAAGTAACATTGAATTTTAATGATTAAATGAACACTTGTGAAGCCTTACATCAACACACAGAGCTGGAGGTAAGGATACCAAAGTATAAGACAAACACAAGCCAAAACAGTTGCACTATGTAACTGTAGATTGAAATTACATAGTATTGGTCAGGCCAAAGCTGGGAATTTTTGGGTTTTTTTCACCACAGATGATTACACAGAGCAGTCAGTAATTCTCAAACATTTAAAGAACAAATAAAGTAAAATTAATACAGATTTTGACATTGAAAAAAAGACCAACAAAAACTGAGTCATTTGGACAATTGCTCATAAGATAAATAGTATGAAGATAAATTGATAAAACAGGGGGTATTTTCTCCATAATTAAAACTCTCATCCTAACCAAATCTAACAAAACTTCCTGGTAATCCAAGAACTCCTAAGAAATATTTAATTACAGATAGAATTCAGTATATAAAATATACTGAAAATTATAGAACACATTCATTGTATAAAATTACATATGGATGAAAAAATATTAATCATCATAAATACATTCAATTATATTTCTAAAAATTGGTGAATTTAGAATAATTATGTTAACTACTTTTCACATTTATAGAAACAACTTTTCTCAAAAGAGTAGCAACTGCTTTAGGAAAAATATTCTTAAGGAAGAATTAATGTACAAGTTAGTACAATATGCATTAGTAGACTTCTACCATTAAAAACTTATTAAGTAATATATTGCATAATAAACCTAATAGATCCTACTGTTCAACATGATATTATGGTATGTTGCCACTTACTTGGTAGCTATTACCTGTCATAGCAAAAAGGAAAAAATAAATGTTTCAAACCAATCAGAAATTGTCAACAAGGAGTTCGTTTCACCACTTAAATTACTGGGCTGAAAAGCTTCATTAGATAAGCACTGCCTAATTATAAGACAATTCCCCTTTTTAAGAAAAAGTGCATTTTAAAAAATCAACTTAAAAAAAAAGTCTGAACTGTCTGGTGACCCAGACATACATACATATAAATGCATGTTTATGTAAGTAACTATTTGTATTACAAGTTTACATTAATTATGCTAGAGATGGAAGTTTTTAAAAAATCCCTACCGTAAGCATCATTTCCATTGATATTGATGAGGATTTTGCTTAAGGTCTTACAGCAGCTATCAGAGCTACAAAACCAAACACACCTCTTTGCTTCCTCACAGTTTAAGAATGGAGAGAGGAAGGGGGAAATGTAGACCATGTGATTCTGCTTAGAAAATCAACAGTTATCTAAAACAGTACAATATTTTTCTTTAACAGAAATAAACACATTGAAGAACAATAGCTTAGATCCCTTTGCAGACAATCGTGCTCTGTATTTAAAATAAAAAGCAGTCTTCAAAGCAAAGGCAGGAAGCTTGATTCAATAATGTGTAGGGAAAAAAGAATGACAAGGAAACAGAAAATTAAAATAGAAAATGTGTAACAATTCTGTTTCAAAGAGTCAGAATGTTTTAAAATATTAATATTATAAACTTTAAGAACCAATCAATATATAGTGTTTTTAAATAATTTTCAGGACGAGTATTGACTACATTGCATGCTATGTCTGGATGCAAATCAACAAAAATATCCATCCTTAAAAGACCAAGCATAATTTAATCACTGACAAAATAAAACAACCTTAAGAGGCAGCCAAAGTTGTAACCGATAGACATGTTATAGCCATTTAAGATTTGAAACACCTTTGTAGCAAGGATTTTTCTTATGCATAATAGGCTAATAAACAGTCTCAAGAGGAAGAGACATTCCATACTTTCAAAAAACCAAATCAATTTTTCATTCACTTCAAAAACATCAAATACACTGATTAGCCTATTTTTCCTTTGATGCACTTTTCATCATCACTAAAGGAAGATATTTATATTTGAGAATAAATGATTCAGCAGAATATTCATTCTTTGAAAGTATGTGGCTCAAGTTCTTTGATGTAAATGGAGGCATTTCTTATAAAACTGCAAACAGAAAAATGGATATTTTTTTTATTTTTGAGCTGTAATATGCAGCATATTGCATCCTACACTTTTGGGTTTGCTATAAATTACCAAATAAACACCTAACACAATATGCAGTATTTTATGTATCTAAAGATAAACTTATATAACTACATCATTATATCACTTATAAAGAGTTGTATGAATGACTTAAAAAAAACCTATGTGAAAACTATTTAAAATTGGATGGTTAATTAATTTTAGAAAAATTTAATGATATATTCAACTCAGCAAACTGCCAACCTGAAAATGCTTTTAAAATGTTTAATTTTCCATATTTTAAAAAAGAATTTACAATGATAAAATTCTATCGTGGCTGAAGAGTACCAATGCTGTGAACAACCCTGCTTTAATTTTTAGCAGAAAGCAACTGCCATTGGGACTACTGGCTTTATTATAGCTGAAACTAAAAAAACTGATTATTTCATCTAAATTCAGCATTTAGAAAGAGAACAAACCTTTGCCATGTAGTAATTATTGCATAATTAAACACAGTTATGATTTTCGTATTCTAAAACGAAATTCAGGTAACTAGTAGTGAAACCTTTGTAAGAACTGTTGTCATTCTCATAAATTCATTTAATATGTGTCTATCCATTTGACTGCACAAACTAATGGCTATGGTAATGACCTTTCAGGAAAGTCAAGTTCATGATAGTCTTCCCATGTGATATTATGTCAAATGTAAAATGTAGAGGCTTAAAATACAGGAATATTAATGCCCCTCAATCCATACTCAGGGAGTTGTAAACTGGATTTGAGGCTGAACTTCTGTTCCAAGCAACTCAAAACCAAAATTTATATATTAGAAAACCTGAAGCATTGTGGGACTGGACTGAATTTTTGGTGACTATCTGGATATAACATTTATATGCTACATATGGTATATGAAGAACTTTTGCTTCACTCCAAGCCTCAAAGCTTTCAAAATTCACATGGAAATAATCTTACATCACAGTAAAGACAATGTTAATTAAAGAAATATAGATAGACATGTATGCATACACGTATATATATGCATTCTTATATATATGTACACATACACTTCTGCACATGTACACACACATCTATGTATTTCTTTTTCAAAATACAAATACAGAGGGTTAAAATAATAATCTACTTTGTAATTAGACACTCTTTTCAGAAATTCAAAAACTGTACTAGAGTGTCACCTTTTAGGATTTAATGAGTACTTTAAGCATTTTTGAATAAAGTTGATGTCTCCAACAAAAGCAGTGCCATTCTTTGTCCTCCTCCTCAAATATAAATTTTCTTCCACAGACTGGAAATAGATGTGATTCATTTTGGAGGTATAAACACTATAAGTGTTTATCATTCCTGTATTCAAATTCTTCACTTTACAAAAGAGAAATACTAGAGAATTTCAATGACAAAAAGCCAAACTCATAAGAGCAAGGTAAATGTTTTGTAACTTCCTTAAGTCAATGGGATCCAGTTTTGTACTTACACAACTAGAAGCAAAATGTGGCCCATTAGCTGTAAGTTAAATAGTTAATTTGATAGCCACTTAATTACAAAGTTCATTACACTTTACTTCTTTGACTTTTCAATTAATTAAATGTCTCTTGTTCCTATGACCTAAATGTGCCTTTTTTGTGTGTGTGTCCTAACTTTTTTCTGTTCAGTGTTTTAAGAATTAACAATTATTCTAAAGCATAACTGTGCTTAGCATTTCTGGAGTATTGTCATACTGCTAGGTACTCTGCTAGGTGACTGAATAATGAACAAGTAATATGTCTGCCCAGTTCAGAGTGCTGCTTTCCTGCCCACTTCTCTCACAGAAACACCTCATTCGTCTACTCCTCCATCCTCTTGTCACTCCTTAGCTTGAGGTTCTACATTTTCCAGAGTTAGGTGGATGCTGCAGAAAGGAGGCACAAGTTCCCTACAATGAAATAATCGATAGAAATGTGAAGACAGTTTGAAAGCTGACAGCTATGGAATTGTGCTGCCATTCACTCTCTCTTCTTCCCCTATTTTTCTTGTTTAATGCCAATAGTGCTAACAGTGTTCTCAGTTCTTCATAAGACAACAAAAGATTTCAGCCTCCTTCTCTGGTTTGGAGACACTGCATTTCAGTATGCCAGTCTTTAACCCCACAAAACACTATTCAGGTTCCCTGGAGACACTGAGCAATATAAAGACCCTGCCCTCTCAAAATGAAGGAGCTCTTGTTTACCCTTGTCCTTCAGGATGTAGAGCTTTAATGGACTCTGCCCACTGAGAGGGAACCATATGCATTAAGCAAAGTCTTAGGTTTCTGTAAGAAACAATATGCTGGTCAGACATTTTGGCTCCAGCTAAACAGAGGTCTAAACAACCGACAGAATCAAGATTTTGCCTTCGTATTTTCAAACAATCACAATTAGCTATTCCTGCCTTTTCAGAGATATTTTCTAAAATGTGTTTACCATGGGCCATAAACTCATTATGATATTGTACCATTTTTGTATTACTTCAAGAATTAACTTATTATGTGATAAAGTACCACAATATCTGTTTTCCTAAAAGAGAATATTCTTGACAAATAAGCTTTATGGAAAAAAAAAGTAATAAAATGTTCAGAAATTAAATACTGCAGTATACAGAGTAAATTGAACATCTTTAACCACCTTAAAAGACCATTAAAATAGTGCATGGCAAATAAAAAGTGTAAAAATTGGGGCTCTAGAACTATAAAAGTGGAAGATGCATTTATGTCACTTTTAATTGATGATGGGACTGACATAACATCTGGTGTTTCAAGTAGTCTCTAGAATGTCTAGAAATTACAGGGCGCATCTTCTGGGATTAACTGGTTGAAATTCAGCTCATTTTATTAAAGATGGTAGTAAAGTGTGCAGTGTAGAAAAGGAGGCCAGGGAAGAATAGAAAAAGGAAAATTGGAAGGAAAATGGGAAGAAGTGAAGGTCTGGGAAGGTTTGAGAAGGTTAGGGAAGGGAAGGTTAGGTTAGGGAAGGTTAGGGAAGGTTAAGGGAAGGGAAGGTTATGGGAAAGAGGGGAGGGGAAGGGGAAGGGAACTCTAACAAAATTCATGATTTTTATATAAGACATTGAAGTGGTGTGATATGGGGGGAAAAAGTCAAAATATTTCTTTTACTTGGGAAGAATACTTGCTCTATATTATCATAATTCATGTTTTGTTTTCAGTAATTGCACTGAGAAATCAGGATTCTCTTCCACCTTTTTCTGGTCTTTTATCACAGAATTTCATGCATGTTTGAAATAAAATGGGAAGTCATATGAATGATTCAGTAAGCTCAAGACTACTCGTCCTAGGACAAAAAATAAAAAAAATAATGAGAGGGGGAAAGTCAGTTTAATAATCAACCTTAACCTATCTAATAACCAACCTAAAATACTACACAGAATAGTACCCTCAAAATAGAGTGATTTTTTTTTTTGTTGTGCCCTATTACCCCATTGGTTAGCACTGAGTCAGGAGACCATCATGCAGAAGGCTTTACTGATCTTGCTAACAAAAAAAAGGCCATATGCTTATATCAACATTTTTTCTTCAACCAAATTATCCTAATTTCAAATCAGAGGCACATCTCCCTTTGTTTATTTCTATTCTCATCTAGTCTTTCTTACAATAGTTATCCAAAGACAATATATCCTTGTAGCCACTGAGTGGGAACTCCTACTTGCACTGAAGTTCTCATTCACAAATAGTCCTTTCAGATATGCTTCAGAATGTTAACAGACTAAAACCACTTTTCATTCTGTATCCTTTTTTAAGGATTTATCTTCAGGAATGCACTTTCAGTAGGTAATTGATGTAATTTAATTTTTTTTCTCCAATAACAGAACTAATATTTTTCTCCACTTGAGAAGTTGAAGAGATTTGAATTAATTGTTTTGATTGTTGTGTAGACCATTAGAAAAATTCTTCATTACCAATTATTAAATGCATGTAGAACACAAGGAAGCAGCAGTACTACCAACCTCAGAAATGGCAGCGTCAGAATGTAAGCATAAAAAGAATGCCAAGGCATTTCTGTCAGCTATTTCTTACAAATTCAAGCAATTCCTGCTCATTTACTCATTTGTGGATGCTGCCTCTTTGTGGCAGAATGCCATGCAAAATGTACCTTTCCCATTAAGGACCTAAGCCTCTGTTCTTATTGACACCTATGCAAACTCATATTTATGAGTTTAGAATGACACAGAAAAGATATATATATACATGAACAAAAATAAGGTTTGCAGGAACTTCTCATTCAATCTTTACTGAGTTAGACTTTCTCTGACAAAGTCAGCAAGGATGAAGATTTTCTTACTTATACCCATTTAACAACAGCATGCCTCTACTGAGTTTAACTGGAAGGAGAACCAAAGCACTGGTTTCAACAATTAGGGCTCCAAAACTGCACCTCAGGCACCAACATACACACCTCTCACCAGTGTCAATGGGAAGTCCCCAGGAGATGGCGAGCAGTGAACAGAATAGCCATGTGTTGTGTCTCTTGTGACAAAAGAACACTCCTCATCTCTGCATTTCAAACTGAAATAATACTCTGCTTACTAAAGTGTCCCAGCTAAATACAGTCATGCTTGTTTGTTGGTTTGGTTTTTTTTTCTTTTGCTCAGTGTGGGTGGCGTAGAGGGAAGAACACATGCCAAGAAAACATTTATCTTGAATTCCAACAGACCAGTTATATAGCTTTGTTTCTGTAGAAAGTGACAGATTGTACATGGGTAGGAAAAGCAGAATAGAACAGAGCCCTTTTGCAATAAAAGATGCACTAGTGAGCAACTCTGCAATCACAACTTAATGAAGAAAGAAAAAAACACATGTGAAATATCACTTACCCAGCTCCATGTATTAAAGAACACTTCAGTAAGGAGACAATATGTAAATATAAAACTGTCCTATTCAATATGTTGTTGAAACACGTATCCCTGTGTTTCTTTCTGACCCATATTATGTATGCTGGTAATTATTGCATGTCATATTTGGAAAACAGAAAACACATTATGTTTTGCCTAGAAACATTAAATCTTTTTGATGAGCCATAATTGCTAGTAAAGAGAATCCAATATACAAACAGATTATTTTGGCAAGAAATTTTAAAGTTCAGATACTCATTACTTCAGGATCTTACATTTGAAATATTTACCAAGTGTTTATTCAGAAACTATTAAAAAATCACATGTGCTGGGATACATATGAGACATCAGTTGTCCCATCTTACAGTGATGCTGTATTTATGAATATCCTTGCCATTGCCTGTTGCCCAAAAGGGGTAAAGACATTTTAAATAGATGTGTACAGTCCATCATTTGGTCTTTCGGGATGCCAGTAAACATGTGGATCTGTACAAGTGCAATTATACTTGACTAAACAATCAGAAACTGGCTACAACAGTTGCAAAATCATTATATTTTTGTTAACTAATACGAAAGAAAAAAAGTGGAAAAAAATGAAACTGACAAATCAAAAATGAAACACTTTTTTTTCCTGATAAAATGAATGCCTTCTACATGTCCCTCACTAGTTCGCCCAACCAGACTCCTGCACAGGAGGTTGCTAAAAGGTACATTTTTAAATAAACATGAATTTTTTTTGTTGTCATCAGATTTCATGGTTTAGATTGTCTGCTAAGATTTGGTCATAATTGCCATTATCTGTAATGATTTGAAAAGGTCCGTCTGAAACTACATCAGATTTGGAAAAAAAAGCTGTCAATGAAGTGTAATATTTTAAAGCAATCCACAGACTTTGGACCTCATTCTAAATTAAAAATAAAAAATACTTAAACATTTCAGTAGTTTTACTTGAAAGAATAGTTCTGCATCCTCTATCCTAATTTTTTGGGCTTTTAACTAACTTTGCGTGAGTTTACAGAACTGCACGCATTGCTAAAGTAATTCATGTGCTTAAGTGCCTGCAGGATGAAGGCCTAAGCTGGGACTTCTTTCACAAGTAGAGATACTGAAGTTAGTTAAGAATTTGCAGGTTTAGGCTCTAAAATAGTGAAGGAAAGAGAAACCCTAATGTGCATATAAAAATAGGTGCTACAATAAAATATTTTTTTTATATTTCATCAATAAATTATTTTCACTAACCAGGTATGGATCATATATCTCTGCACTCTTTAATGATTTGTCCACATCTACAGTGATCCTTTTAAAGATCATAATATATTTTTTGAATTCAAAAGTCCAGAAAGTATACAAACACATCCTTAAAAAAAGGAAACCTTGTATTAAAGTCGGGGTGTGCTAATCTCTCCATAAAAGCCATTTAGACTCACCCATGGCTAAAAGGGGAAAATGTGCGCTGTACTCTTCAACCAGAAAGAAACCCAAAATAAAGAATGTCTGTAAAAAATTAAAAACAGTGACCGTGACTTTTGTACTTGTGACCTGAATATGACCTGACAAGAACCTTCTGCCACCTCCCCCAAGCACATGTGGACACTCGCACAATGCCAGTATTGCGTGCCCATTTTACACAATAGGTGGTTTCCGACTTCCAAATACAGTAAATTAAAAAGAAAGAAAGAAAAAAAGAAAAAAAAAACTGAACAGCACACCCTTTCAGAATCATTCCCCGAAGCTGAAAAGTCCTGTGCCAAGGCACTTCACCCTACAATAAAATGAATTAAAGGGGGGGGGGAAAGGAAGGGGGGCGAGGTGGGAGGTCAGCATTTACGTTTCTTTGTTTTGCGTGTGGTTGTTAAATACAAATAATCTAGAGAAGGAGCTGCTGAGACTGGCGAAAGGACGATGGGGGGGGGGGGGTTTCTCAGAACTGGCGGAATGGGGTCTGTTTTTCCAGCACTTCGAGGTAGTCCGGCTCTGCATTTAGTTTTGCTTTTAGCTCCAGGTACTCGTTCCTGTTGGGCTCTACATAGACAGTACTCGGGGGGCTGTAGAGCACCGTCTCCCGGAGCCTGCTGTCCCCCGACCCCGGGTGCAAGTACTGGTGGGCACGCCTAAGGTCATAGTTGGGGGAGTAGGTGTAGGCGGAGGGGAGCTTGGGGTAGTCGGGGAGGGTTGAACCGGGTGTCCCCAGCGTGGACGAGTGTTTGTCGGGCTCCAAAATGCCCCTATAAAAGCGGTCGGCGTCTTGCACCGGGGAGAGCAGCTCCTCCCGCGGCTCGATGGTGCTCACGCTGTACCCGGGGTTGCGCCCGGGTGCGTCCTCCCCGCCGGGCGCTGGCGGCGGTGGGGGCTGCGGAGCCGGCGGCGCAGCCCCCCCGGGTGGCAGGGGGTGGCTGCTGTAGGTGACCTTGAGCTCGTGAAGGTCTTTGTAATCCTCGCCCGAGTTGCCCTCCCGGGAGCGGTAGATGGGGTTTTTGCACATGTGGCCCAGGGGGTGCGGGATGTATTCGTAGACGTGGCCGGCGGGGGTCTTCACCTTGGGCAGCGCCGAGCCCCCGCCGCCCCCGCCGCGGTGGGGCGGATGCTGCTGGAGGTGGGGGTGGTGGTGATGGTGGTGGCCGCCGCTGTAGACGCTGTACTGCATGTTGAAGGAGCTCACGTCGGAGTTGTTGGCGCTGGTGTGGTCGCCCTGACCCTTTTTGCGCCGCTTCATCACCAGGACGAAGAGCCCCGCCGCCACGAAGACAGACATGATGAAAACCAGCAGCAGGCTGAGGATCAGTACCGACAGCGGAACAGAGGAGCTGCCGCCGCCGGCGCCGCCCGAGGGCGCGGAGCCGCCCGCCGCTGCCGTGCCGTTCAAGCGCACGGTGGAGGAGGAGGGGGTGGTCCTGGCCGGCTGCTGGCCCGGGGACGGCGTGGGCGTGGAGACGACGATATCCGAGTAGTCGGGACACAGCAGCTCCGCCCGGACAGCCCGCATGTCGCTCTGGGCAAACTTCTTAGGGGATTCGCAGATAACCTGGTCCACCAGGACACCGGTGTTGAGCTGCTCCAGCCACAGCTTCATGCCAACCACATCGCAGGTGCAGTCCCAGGGGTTCTCGTGCAGGTCGATCTGCAGCAGGGATTTCAGCTGGTCGAGCACCCCGCTCACTGGCAGGTAGGAGAAGTGGTTGCTCCGCAGGCTAAGCCTGTAGAGAGACAGACCAGAAAAAATGTTCCCTGGCAAAGACCTCAGCAGATTGTTGTTCAAAAACAAGAGCTGAAGGTTGGGGACAGATTCAAAGGTGCCTGCCTCTATCTCCCGGATGACGTTGTACTGCAGAAAGAGGTACTGCAGGCTTTGCAGCCCATAGAACAGCTCTGGGCTCAGCCGCTCAATCCGGTTCCCATTCAGGTACAGCCTTCGCAAATTAGTTAAATCCCCAAAAGCCCGGTCCTGAATGACCGAGATACGATTATTGCCCAGATGCAGCAAATCCAGCCCAGTGGCATCCACAAAATCTGCCCTGCGTACCAGCGCAATGTAGTTTTCTGTCAGATACATCTTCTTAGGATTATAGGGTTTGGGCTGCAGTTCAGAAATGCTCTCAATCTTCCTTTCCTGACAATTGACATTGAGGCCCAGGTCAGAAATCTGCAAGTTGCAAGTGCAGGCAGTGGGGCACTCCAAAGGCACCGGGGATTTGGTCTGGTAGGCAATGCTGGGGCCATAGTTGCTGTATCCCAGATCTTTAGAGGGCAGGCGGGAGGTGGGGCGCACCCTTGGCTTGTTGGGTTGGCGAGTCCCTTTAGGGGGCTTCAAGGGAGATTTGTAAACAGCTGAAGAAGAAGTAGCCACGGAATTGACTGAGGCTGGGGTTGTGTGGAAATACCCTGTGGTGCTCAGTGGTGTCTGAGGTCTCATTTCATAATCAGAGATAAGCCTCCTGGGGCAAAGCTCCTGCTTGGAGACTTCGTCCAAGTCTCGACCATGTAAGCGGAAAGGGGTCTCGCAAACTACATCTCCCACTAGGGCGGAGTACGAGATACTGTCCAGCCAATCCTTTAGAGCAATCAACTCACAAGAGCAATTCCAGGGGTTTTCCTCCAGCTGCAGCTCCACCACTTTATCCATGTGCTGCAAGAGGCCCACATAGGGCAACAGCTTTAGTCGGTTACCCCTCAGGTCCAGATGAGTTAAGGGCACAAAACGGAAAAGGTTGTTGGGCAAACTGGAGAGGAGGTTATCATTGAGAATCAGCACCTGCAGCAAATGCAGTTTGCTGAAGGCATTGGGTTCAATGATGCTAATATAATTATAATCGACCTGTAGGTATTCCAAACTCTCTAGCCCAAGGAAAGTGTCATCCCGTAAAAGTTCCAACTTGTTATTGTTCAAGTGCAGCCTCCTTAAACCTTTCAGACCATGAAAAGCCCCAGTTTCGATGTCTTGTATGTCATTGCTCCCCAGATGCAAAATCGAAGCCCCTGTGTAATTGACAAACTGGTTGGGGTACAGCCTATTCAAAAGGTTCCCAGACAACAAGAGGTGGTAGACAGGGAACCTTGGTGGACTGATCTCAAAAAGGCTGATGATTCCTCTGTTTTCACAGCTCACTGTTAAGATGCTGTCCTTCTCCTCACAAGGACACGCATTATCACAGATTTCCCCATAATACTCGATGCTTTCTGCCCACGAAAGGACTAGTGATGTTAAAGCAAACGCGATCGTCTGCAGCATCCAGATATGCATTTTCTTGTTGAGGTCCTGGTCCAAAGTTACTGTAGAGCAGCAAGCATACATTTTATTTCCTGTAAGGATAAGGAGAAAAAAAAAAAGAAAGTACCATAATAGCACAGCCCTGTAAAATTTAAAATGGAAACAAAGTTTATATATGTCTTCAGTAGGGTAAGAATGGATTGTTAATCAACAAAAAAACCAAACCTCCTGTCACTTCTAATTCCCACACTTTCGAAAACTGGATGACATGAATTGATTAAAGGGTTGATAGGCAACTCCTAGCGAGTCAAATGCCTGCAGTGTTTAAAACAGTGAGGTCACAGTAGGAATTGTTCTGGTTCTGTTTGTATGGGGTGCATTTCAATGCTTCCTTGCATTCCTTTTTCACGACCAGCCCCATAAATATACATAAAATGGCTGTCAGCTCAGTTTCACGTTTCTAATTTAAGATAAAAGAAACACCATTTTACGAGGTTTCCCACCTCCCCTATTACCCAGCTCCCCCTTCCCTTCAGAACCTCCTCAGTGAACAGCGAACCAAGGTCTTCCCCTTGTTCTACCTTGATTTTTAACTGGTGGTGGAAATACCATGGTAGGCATCCTAAAGAAAAATGCTCCATGCTGAAAACAGCAGCTTAATTCAACAGAGAGAATACTGACACATTCTCGACATCACACATTTCTTAAAACTCTTTTATGTTGGTTTTTTTTTTCTCCTAGCTATACATTTACAAAGTGCACACCCACCCACACAGAGACACACACACACACACACACGCACCCCCAGATGACTTTTGAGGAGGAATTCTTCTGTAATGAGATTAAATATGTTAACCTCCTACTCCAGTGCACTCAACAACTCTCTTCAGTTAGAGAAATCTTGTATCTTTACACAAGCAAATATTTTTAACTGATTTTTGATCCCCTCCCAAGTTATACACAGTGTAACAGAGATCATTTCAAGCAGAAGTCTTCAGTTGTCTTTCTTTCTCTCTTTCACACACACACACACACACACACACACATGCTCTTAAATGAAGTATTTTAACCACTCACCCACAATTTGTGAAAAATGTAAAACATGCAGATCATCTTCGGAGTCTCATCCATATCTGACATAGCGCTTATTCCCAATGTTCTGCAAAACTAGCCTGGTAGAAGTGGAGAGATCTAAATAGGTCTCATGAAAATATCTCATTGCCAACACTCCAAGCATCAGAGTTACTGATTATAAGCAGCGATGGCTGTCAGTACTCTTTATGCTTTAGGGGAGAAGACACTCAGGCTCATTAAAAGCCAAGAAGGGTGGAAGGGAAACCCTACCATTGACCTATGTCAGTAATTTAATGCCTGAATTTCACCTAGCTGCAAACAAATCCTTTGCTTTCATTTTTGCAGTCTTTCTGACTCCTTGTGGTTTTCTTCTACTAGTCTAAAAGCAATATGAATAGGAAAAATATATGCATTTTGTGTGTCGGTAGGGGAAGACCAATAAATCATCAGGCTTGAATGCTGGGATCTTGGAGGAGGCTTGCATTTTCTATCATCCATCTCAGAGCTCCAATCCTCATGGCACAACTCTGGTTTGGAGGAACGCATCCTAAAAAATGAGAAGTCTCAGTACTGCAAGACATCTCCTGTGGCATCAGGTTCAAGGCTGCAAATCTAGCACTTGCAGCAAAGGCAGTCATGCAGCAAGAAATCGGAAGTCTCGGTGAATCTCTCTCTAATTCTGACCAGACGTCAAATGGATCAGAATTACTCAAAGCAGAAAGGCTTCACTGCATAAAGGCAGCAGAAATCTTACTCAAATATATGTATCTAGCATGTTCTTTCTCAGTTCGATCAGATCCATGCATCCATTAACCAACAGTTCTTCGCAGGAAAGAAAAAAAAAAAAAAGACAAGCCATGGAAACCCTGCCCGGTCAGTGTTAAACTCCCGGGCATTTTACAACTTTAATTCAATTATCGTTAGAAAAGGAGGCAAATACAATTTTCCCTCCCTCTTCCTTTCTCCCTTTCTCTCACCAAAAACCGGGGGAAGTGGGGGTGAAGGGGGAGGGGAGGTGAAGAAAATAAAGTTGTAGCTGGCTACATGCAAGGTTGCAATCCCGCCCTGGAAACCCCTCTGTGATGACTGTGTGCTGCTGTTCGCCAGCTCCCTACAGAGGTTCAGATTGAGAGGGGGGGCCGTGGGGGTGGGAGCGACGGAGGGGGGGGGGGGAGGGGAAAAGAGGAAAGGGGTTGCATCGGGATTTTTCTTGCGTGTGTGGGTTTTTTTCCCCGAAGAGTTCAGCCCTTAGATTACCGCACTGCATATCCGGCTGGAAGCAGCTTTCAGTACCGCCGACAGCAGCAGCGAGCCAGCATCCCCAGCCGGACACTGCCACCCAACCGAGCAGCACCCCGAGTCGGGAGGAATGGATTTCGGGAGGGGCGGGGGAAGGGTTGGGGGTGGAAAGCAACAGCGAGCAAAGACCCGGCGGGGAAGGGGCGGGGGGGGAGGGGGGAGGGCGAGGAAAGGAGGAAGAGAAGAGGGAAAGAGAGCGAAGCAAAAGTCAACCCTGGTACTTACTTCGCCCGAAACCTCCAGGGCCCAAGCATGGTGGCAGCCCATGCAGATGCCTCCCCGCGGGGCGGCGGCGGCGGTGGGGCCGTGGCGCTCGACGCGGAGCGGCACCCCCCGCGCGCAGGCGGTGCCGAGGCACAGCGCTCGCACTGGGGCGCGCGCACCGGGGCGCGCGCACCCGCACCACACACACACTCACACTCACACTCACACACGCGCTCGCGCGTGCCCGGGCAGCCGCGGGGGCGCGCCCGCCACGCACGCGCGCTCCGGCGCGCGCCCGCACGGCGGGGGCGGGGGTGGGAGGGCGGGGGGCGGCGGAGCGAGGAGCGGGTGCCGCCGTCGCCGCTGAGCGCGCGGGGGAGGCGGTGCGAGGGCAACGAGGGCGGGGCAGTGGCGCCGAGTGGGGCGGCGGGGGCCGGGGAGTGCGGGGAGCCGGGAGGGAAAGGGCCGCGGGGAGGGGGCAGCGGTCTGCCGCGGGGGTCCTCGGGCGGCGGCAGCAGCGGCGGCAGCAGCAGCGGACGCTGTGGGGCGCCGCGCCCCCCACCGCACGGGGACGCGGGGCGCGGGCACCAGCACCACACACGTGCCGACACGAGCGCGGCGCGCCCACCCCGCCACACCCCCGCCCCGCGCCCCCACGGCTGCGCCCGCACTTTGCCCAGCTCGGGCCGAGTTTCCCCACGCTCCGCCACTGCCCCTGCGGCGGGGGCTCCGCAGCCACCCCCTCCTCTCCCCGCAGCGCTCGCTGTCATGACCGGGCGCGGAGCGCAGCCAAGCCGAGGGGCAGCGGGAGCCGCGGGCCCGGCCGGCGCCGCTGCCACCGCTCGCTGTGCGAGAGCTCCCGCTGCATTCGCGGTGACCGTGGGGAATTGGGTGGTCGCGGTGAAACGAAGCGACGGGTTTCGCCACACGCATCCTCCGAAACCGAGGACGCGGGCGTGTGTCGGGGCCGTTCAGTTTATGTTTTCTCTTCTGCCCACCCGGATGCAACCGCGGCAAGCTGAGCGACTGTGCGGCCGCCCCCCGTCCCGGCCCGCCCGCTCCCTCCCTTTGGCAGCGCCGTGGCCCGCGGACAGCCGACCCGGCCCGGCCCGACGCGCTGCGGCGCCTCCCGTCGCCGCCAGGTGGCAGCGCAGGGCGGCGAATGGGCCGCGCTGGACCGCGCACGGGTGGGCCAGGATGCGACGCCGGGAACACCGCGGTCCCCTTGGTGGGAGCGCCGGCATTATTCGGTGTGCCACGGACCTCAGAGCGGGTTTCGGTGTGAGGTTGGCTGTAACAGTGGTGGTGTTTTTTTCGCTGTTAAATCTCGGATTTTATTTTCCGCGAAATTGCATGTTTGCCTGTTTTAAAAAAAGTCATTTAATTGCATACGTGACAGAATGTGCACGTTAGTGTATTCCTTACTGCTATGGGCTGTATAGGATGTAATGTGTAAGTCGAATAGGTGTTACGTGTACAGTAGCATGCGGAGTACATCCCATGTACACAACGCAGGGGTTGGAATTCAGCTTTATCTCAAAGATAATACTAGATGTGGTTGTGCCTTTATGGGTTTTCCTGTGCGAGTCTAAACACTGAGCAATGTTCTGCATTTGGTGTGTGATTTCTGCACATCTGTTATCTTCAGCAGACTCTGTTAACTCATGTCTTAACATCCCAATGTGCTAAACCCAGGACTGATTGTAAAGAATCATCTTTTTCTTAATGCTTGACCTTCCCCAAAAGGCATGTTTTTCTTATTTGAAAACATAAAAGGAGTGTTACTCAAATCCTCATTCCATAGGCCTGAAATAAGCAAGATCTGGTATTTGAACAGAAGAGAAATATTTTTTATGGACCAGGTAATTTTCCTGACCATGTAGAAGCTCTTGGAAATCTCAGTGGGATAAGGTACTTAAATTCTTTAAGGATCACTGACATTCCTGTTTTGATGGAAAACCAATTAATTTAGTGGAAGGTTTTGAATGACTTTAGATTGAGTTCCAGGATGGTACTTTTAGGCAGGAGAAAAAAACACATTAGGCATTTTTCCTTTACCCCTTTCATACACTTTCTTAAGCTTTTCTAATGCTCAACATGAAATTTATTATAGTGGAACAAAAAGAATTTACAGATAGTAAACAGAGATGCCTTACTGGAGTTTCTTATGGCTTCACTATTTTTGGAAAACATCTTTGTTTTGAATTAATAATTCTGCATTTTGAATATAAGGATTTTATGCATATATGCTTGCACTTTTTAGGCCTGTGATATTTATAGCATCTGCCTATGTTTCTATGCTATTTTTCTCTCTGATGCACAAAATTAGAAACATGTAAATGCTTTTTTACTCATAAGAGAGAATGATATTTTTAATAACCTTGTCATCTAGGCTGAGCTTAACTCTTTCCATGACTCTGTTTTGGAAGAAGTTGGCACTTCGTAAACCTGAAATCATGTTAAAAGTTATCATGGAAAAGTCAATGATGTAGACATATTTCAGTTTCATTGTTCTGATCCTGTACTAATGAGATATTAAAATGCATGATAAATAGAAAATCTGATTAAATAAAATCTTACTTCCAAGTTGTTATACTGCTATTTTGCTTTCTTAACATGCAGGTGATTTAAATAGTTATCAGTGTAGAACTATCATACTGTTGTTCCATTATTTCTTATTCTGATTAACATTATATTTTTAGTAATAGACCTTAAAGTTTTGTGGAGTTTTTCAGAATATTTCAATTTGTATGACTAGCACGAGAGAACACAGCTCTATATTGCTTAACTGGAATCAGAGTTAAACTCCATTTGAATGTAGTCCACATAGTCCAAAAGTATTTGTTACAGTGAAAAATTATATCTGAACATTTGAACTAGAACTGCCATTATAAACTGAAGTATACAAACATCAAACAGTAAATGCTGCTAAATTTGTGAGAAATAAAGATGTTTTTATTGTTATAGTGCTGCCTCTTGCTAATTTATCTCCATCTACCTTTCATTAGGCATGATGTCTGCAGAACAGCCACTGAACAAGCAAGAGGCGAGGATAACAGACTAAATTTTAGTAAATTATATGATCTTCAGGAAAAAAAAAACTATGATGAAAAATGATCTTAAATGTGATGGGTTTGAGCTTTTCTATTTCATGCAAAGTTGCAAGACAGAAGAATGTGAAAGATCTGTAACTGCAGTCCAGTGTTTCACAAAGACACACAGAAACAAATGTAGTGAGGAATACTGGAAGTAGAACTCAGATAAAACACATACTACTTTATGTAAAAAAACCCACCAGTAGTATTGAATGTTTATTCTGAGGGAGAAGGGACGAAATAAAATAGCCCTCCTAAACAGGGATGAAAAGGAATTCCTAGAAGGTAGAAACCTTAAGTAAGTTATTAAGGGTAAGCACAAAACCTAAAAAGAACGGAAAAGAGATATTGATTAGCAAGAAGTCTGCATCAATAATTTGAGGGTGTAAAACCAAGCTGAGCATAGTCAGAAACTTTATTAAACCAAAACTTGCACAGAAGCCTGAAACACAGTAAAAGCTTCTTGTCATCTAAGTAAAATGAGAACTTAAGAAGTGAAATGAATGTTAAAGAATGGAGTAGACATTAAGAATAAAGTAGGCCAGGACTAAATAAGTACTGGAAAAGTTGCCTCTGGTTCTAGTAAGAATACATGTAAATTTTGATATATATAATGAAAGTAGGAATAGGGTAAGAGAAATCACATCATGAGTGTATCTGGTGCTGCATGGGACAAGCATTTGGTCCAGCAGTTTTCTGTCCTAAATTACTGAAAGGATCAACACATGAAATCCAAGTCCAAAAGTAAGCAAGTTCAAAATTTCCAAGAAGCTTAGAAAAAGAGACATATAATCTTGAGAAGGGAGTAGTCTTGAATGGATGGAAGTCATTAGTGGATTTTGTTGGTAGCCAGTTTTAGCCCAGTCCTTTATAATACACTTAGCACTGGTTTAAGGGTATAAGCTATGTGCATTTGCACAGAGTTCATAGACCATACAAAATTTGGGCCCCTCAGTTCAGAAAGGATATTGAGGTGCTGGAGCGGGTCCAGAGAAGAGCAACGAGGCTGGTGAAGGGACTGGAGCGTAAGTCCTATGGGGAGAGGCTGAGGGAGCTGGGGGTGTTTAGCCTGGAGAAGAGGAGGCTCAGAGGTGACCTCATCACTGTCTGGAACTACCTGAAGGGAAGTTATGGCCAGGTGGGGGTTGGTCTCTTCTCCCAGGCACTCAGCAATAGGACAAGGGGGCATGGGCTTAAGCTTTGCCAGGGGAAATTTAAGTTGGAGATCAGAAAAAAATTCTTTCCAGAGAGAGTAATCAGGCATTGGAATGGGCTGCCCAGAGAGGTGGTGGATTCACCATCCTTGGAGGTTTTTAAACGCAGATTGGCCGTGGCACTGAGTGCCATGATCTGGTAAATGGACCAAGTTGGACCAAGGGTTGGACTCAATGATCTGGGAGGTCTTTTCCAACCCAATCGATTCTATGATTTTATGATTCTATGAAAGGTCTTTCTGAGAAACAGATGTGTTAAGATACATTTGTGCAAATATATATACAGTATATAAATTTTTGCTAATGTAGCCTTACTGTCTGTATTTTAACATGTCAATGTTTATAAATTTAATTCATGTGTATTTATGTATTATTTTCTTTTGTCCTAGTCTGATAGAAATGGTGCAAAAGTGAATAATGTAATCTACAAACTGATGAATGAAAACCTTTGCTATAAACTGGGAAGATCAAAATTTATACAAAAAGATAAAAATTTGAAAGTAGTAGTCAATCACGAAGTGGCTATAGGTTGCCATTATAAATGAAGTACTTACATAAAGGGAAAAGAGAAATGTGACTCTATAATGTGTTAGGCAAGATGTCCTAATAGGTAGGAAGACATTATTAGTATTGTGAAGGATGTGCTTTTTCAGGATTTCTTCTTGTGTTATGTGTGGTTCTAGTCATACATTCAAAGGAGATACTAAAATGAAATTTAAAGATCAGAAAGAAACTATGGTAATTAGGGCATGGAAAATGTGTCTACAGAAGAGAGATTAAAAAAAAAAAAGAAGAGGCATACATAGCCAAATAGATATTGAAAGAACATGTAAGTCCTTACAAAAGCATTTTTAGTTAAATGCTAAAAGAGACAGAAAATATTTCAACTGAAGAGTGATGTTGGCATGCCATCAAGTACTTCTATATTGATTATAAAGCCTAGGAATGTGAAGACATTTACTGACTGACTGAGACTGGAAAGGTCTTCCAAATAGGTAATCAGGCTAATAAAGTTGGTTTGGGGTTTTTTTTAATAGAACTTGAAAAGCTTACAGAAAAAAAATGTATAATTGAATGGGACAGTTCCTGTTAGAAAAGAGACATTTGTGGCAAGTTGTGAAAGAAAGGGATTTTTGAAGGAGATGGAAGATGTTTTTTCCACGTTTATACTGTATCTCTGCTGTGCCTCAGGGCTTACTGCAGGCTCTGAGGTCAGGTAGGATATTTTCTCCCTGTATTGTATAATTTAGATTCTGAGTTATGTTAATTTCTTTCTTTCTTTTGTTCTCCTTTGTATAGTGGGACATGTTTAAACTCCTAGAACATTCTGCAGAGAATTTGTAATGTATTTCCTCCTGTTATGGGGTTCTCCACAGACCACTGGCAGTGCCCTTTTCCCCCTTCTTCCTCCCTTTTTTCTTCTTCCCCAAGGAAGATTACAGGTTTGACTTCTGGTCTTTACTGCAGAATTAAAGGTTTTGAGTCAGTGGGTAGTACCATCTAGAGTAAAAGTTCTGTAGATCTCTCTTTTGTTCTTTTTATTTTTTTCCAACTAAATATCTAGTATATTGTAACTCTCAGCTGTGAGGATGTAGAAATTTAGACAGTCCATTCCAGCAATATGTTCCTATTACTACTTTTTTTTTGAAAATCATGTTCAACTCTGTTCCATTGTCTCAAAAATACCAGCTAAACTTTCAGCATTTTCAATAGGACGTGGCATGGATTATGTGACACATTGGAAAAATCTCTCTGAAATTTCCTAAACTGTTCTGTCATTATACATTAGTTCTGATTTGTCATTTCTCTTATCTCCTTGCTATACTTAGGATTACAAAATAATTAAAATTATTTCATGTCAAATATGTCTCATACTAGGTATCTAAATCTATCCATAATAACTGAAATAAAAGGATTCTGATTTCATTTGCTTGTGAACATTTCCTCTGGGGTAGCTTCCTAGATTTTCTGGTTGAAGTTGTAGGAAAGGAATTATACAGAAGTTTATTCATATTCTTACATACAGGGGTAACCTTAAGGTATAAATCTCTTAGGTTATTCTTCGGGGTTTTTTTGCTTTAATTTTTACACAGTAAGGAAAAGAGATTTAACAGGAGAAAATCAGAGCATCAGCAGGGGTTTTCTGCCTTAATGGTTAAAACATTCAGTAGAAGGAGCAGGTTTAAAGTTTTACATCACATTAGTTAATAGAAATTTGAATATGAGCAGTGTACTATCCCTCATGGATTGATCTATCTCATTCCTCTTCACTTTGGGCAAGTTAAGCATCTCATGAGAATTTCTACAGAACTGTTCCTCACAAGCAAAACCAGTCGGGGAAGTCAGAAACTGAAAATCAAGGAATATGTATAAATTAGACTTCCAAGTGACTCAGTAACTGCACTAATGTAATTCCTAATGTCTATGAAAAAAAATTGCTGCAAGAAATAAGCAAGGAACATTGATCCTTGAGGCACATGAATGTACCCAGCAGGAACTTTGGCAATCTTAATGGTTTCTGAATACTAGATCTAGACTTTCTAATAGTTAGAAACATATATATACATTTATATCTTTCTAAACTTAACCTGTGTGACTGTAAGTGGATACAGGTGCTTAGCTTTATGTTTTGATATTTAAATAATTTTCTTTGAGAATAATCACTTGTTTTAG
Source organism: Willisornis vidua nigrigula (assembly GCA_021164005.1). Classification (NCBI taxonomy): domain Eukaryota; kingdom Metazoa; phylum Chordata; class Aves; order Passeriformes; family Thamnophilidae; genus Willisornis; species Willisornis vidua. The sequence continues at coordinate 3,062,677 of JAJPCS010000256.1, read as the reverse complement.
TGTTTTGTTGGAGGGTTTTTTGAACCTACTTGCACACACAGTAATTAATAAGATTAAAAAAGTCCTTGATTTGATTAAAAAAATTTAAAAAAATAAACCAAACAAAGCCAGTCATGGATTTCTACATCACATACTTAAACACATATTTACAAATTATAATACATGTCAGTTTTACATATTTATATACATACATTCACTTGATAGCATAGAACAGGCAGATTCTTAAAGAGACTGGTCTTTATGTAAAATAAATACGAAACTTTATTTACACAGTGATGATCGAAAATCAATGTATTATTTTACCATTCTACCTAATAGTCACTATACCTGTGTTATATCGTATTAAAATGAAATAAAGAATGTTTTGGTTTGTCTTTTTAAGTAAGTGGGCTCTGTCCAGTAAAAGTGCAAAAGCCTCAGGATGAAGTTTTTGCTAATGGGTGTGACTTGGATTTCATACCACTGGTGGGTCCTTCAGGTCTTCTGACTGGGCCGTTTTCTTCAGTTTCTGCCACTAGGTGTCCCTCTATGCCCCTGTGTGCAGGAAAATTCCTAATGAAAATATGAACTGAGGTAGAAGAGGAGCAATTGACTGGGAGGAGAAAACATGATAGTAAACATCTTTCCTGTTTTCGAGTTTTGTTTGACAACTAGCTGCCACGTCACTGAAGAGGAAATATCAATAGATTAGTAACTGTGCAGCTTGATTGCAAAACAAACTTTTTAAAAAAATGGATAATAATGTGCTCTTAGATGTTACATAATCTTTTTGCTGTTATGTAGTCTTTTTGATATTATGTAGTTATACACATATGTATATAAAATGGGAAGAATCTTCCAAAATGTGTCAAAGTGTTATATTTGTTACATTTATTATTATTTTAAAATCATTGATATAATTTGGTATAAAAATGGATATTCAGATAGTAAACCCTTTTAATTAATTATCTGTGTCTAAGAGTGATGAATAAACATGTACTGTGTATATCTTCTTTACAGCATCTTGATAAATGGGGTATTTCATGAATTAAGAGCCTTTGATGGATTGTACAGCCTTCTAACCCTTACAATTAATGTTTAAATAGACCACTAGCAATGGAAAATAATTTGGTTTAGACCACAATTCTTTTAATAATCAAGTGGTTCTTAAATGTTATGAAACATTCTTCTAGTGGGACAGTTTTTTAATCAAAGTTAGTGGCCATTATGACATTAGAGCTTTTAAAATTAATAATAATAATAAAAATACAAAGAGATGTGAAGAGATGGTCTTTCAGTTATAATAAGCAAGATACTTAACAGACACCTCAGAGTATTAAATAATTATTTTCTCTGACATCATAAGGCTGCATGTACTATGAGAACTGATATTGTCTGGAAAGAGTTCTTGAGTAGTTCCTTCTCTTTTTCAAAATACAGACCTTTAATTAAAAAACAAGCAAGCAAACAAACAAGCTTTCATCCTTCACAATACTATTCAAAACATGCCTAGGGAAACGCTACTTTTCTGAACCTGTAATTCTGAGCTTACTTGTTTGGAACTGTAGGGAACAATAGCTCTCTTGGAGATGTCAGCACTGTTAAACATTTTACTTCTGTATCACACATAGTATAAGAATTTGGAAGCAGGGAAAGAGGCTTTATTTTAAAGACATTTGCTAACAATATAATTTTGTTAGAATGTCTCTACTGGTTTTAAGAGTTATGGTCTTGGTTTAATTTGTCCTCATGGTCTGTTAACTCAAGGGTAAAAAAGTTACAAGTTCACTGCACTGAAAACTTATGAATAGATAAATATATTAATGAAATATAGTTTGTTACTCTTCATCAGCCTTGTCTAATGCATGTTCTTCTTTGGAAGTAAACTGACTGAAAGTCAAAGTGAAAGCAACCTGTATCAAAACAGGTATGATAATCTGGTATTTGATTTGGATTTTCACTAGTATATTTTAAATTGTGTTGGATTCAATTATATCTTCTCACTTGACAAAACTGAGTTTTAGAAGACCAAAAAGGCTATGGGACAAATTTGTTAAAAAACTGAAAGTCTGTCTTTAAAGATGTTGGAATAGGTTCCCATAGTCTTTGAACCACAGGATGGAATCGGGTTAGCTTGAGTATCTGTTGCTTATAATTTTTTTACTATGGGCAATGGAAGGAGGAGTACTGGTGCTTTATCATTCAATATGAAGAAGTAGAACATGTTTTGTGAGCAAAGGCTATTAAACATTACTATAGACAAGTGGAAAGCACAAATAAGAATCTGTGTTTTATAACAGTGAAGTAACTGAGTAATAGTTTACAAGTGAAGTTATGAGTTTAAGTGAAAAATCGTAGTGATATATGTCATAAAAGCTTCTATATTGCATACAGTACACCTTTATAAAGTGCACAGATATCTTGTATGACACTAAAGGGACATAATACATTAAATAAAAATGAAGTCATAACTAAATGCTACACCTTAAGAATATCAAAATTCTCTACAGGCATTGTTTGGTGTATTACAAATTGTACAAGTTACAATAGACCAAACACCTTTTCACACCCTCTGTTAAAGAGCATTATAGAGTTACAGTCTTCAGAGGAAAAAATGCTGATGAGCAGCTTAGTTCTGCTTAGAAGTTTTATGAAAGTTATGTCTTAATGTAGTTTCAGCTCTAGATTTCCATACATATCCCTGTGGAACATAAACATCCTACAAAATTTAAGTAGAAAGCCACATGGGATTTACGATGTTTATTTCTGTTATGGTGATATCAGCTGTTGCAAATGTTACTCTCCATTAAAGATATCTAATTAGATAGTCTCAAGTCATAGCACCATACTATACCTATGATTTGCAGTGAGAGTGTCAGTGCTACTGAAATCTAGTGATAACTGAATAGTGGGAAATTATTTAATGGTACTTGGCTACCTATAAATTTGAAGCCACAGTAGAAAAAGCAGATGAAAGAGAGTTAAAAGGAAATATTATCCCCAGTCTTCATTTCAAGAATGGGAGCAAAATGAGATCATTTAGCTGAAATGTTGTGTATGGAATATTGAAAACTTTATTAGAGTAATTCAGAGCTCCCTTTCTGATATCTCATTTAGAAAATGAATCTGATGCCTAATACAGTAAAATGCTTGCTTCAATCTAATTTTTAATGCAGATGTATTGCTGAAATGGATGGCAACAGAGAATTTTAATAAATTACAGTATCAGTACCTAAATCATGAAGTCTGCCTTGCCTAAGATGAACTTTAGCATTTTGAAGCCTCAAGATTTGTTAAGAAGCTGTCTTCCTTTACAAAATGTTACCTACTTCTGAAATGCATTTATGGAGTGCTAAATTAAATTAATTCCTTCCACTTGAACGAATTCCCAAGTATTGTAGGAAAAGCAAGAAATATTTTACATAGCTTTAGAAAATGAAACATACTTTTTATAACAGATGGGTACCATGTTTTGAAATAGTCTTACTGGGCAACCATGCATGTCCTGTAGATAGTAATGTGAGATGGGTATCTCTCAAGGATTATTCTAATTATGTGACCTGAATTCTTCTCCAAATACTTGTCCTCCTTTACTAGTCTTGGTGACATAATGCATTAAGCTTAGTGCCTGACCTGTTGCCTAAAATCAAGTGGGCTTAATATGTCCTTGATGAATGGTCGGTCAATGTATAAAACCAGAGACACTTAAATACAACTGTAAAGAGATAAAAATATATTTATACTTTATGTCATCTCCAGTCATATTGACCTAGGTGGGACTTTCTGGGAAATATAGTGCTACTAATCGTGATGTGGATGTTGTGTCAAAATTCAGACTTGCATTAGCAGAAGTATTTTAAAAAAACTCATAGGAAACACCCCAAGTTCTCCTTCAAAAATTAATTGATATTCCTGCTATCAAGTGCACTTGAAAATTTCTGTACAAGCTAATTTATTTTATGTAGTTATATCTGTAATAATATGTATTTCCACTTTTTTTTTTTCTGATAAACTTATATGGATGAATATATGGATTATGGAATAGCTGTTTGGATTAATGATGTGATAGCAGACCTCTGTAGCCAGGAATAGGATTTTGTCTATTCCCTCTATTGCTGTTATACATTGATTAAAATCTCATTCAGATGCCATTATAAGAAATCAATTTCCTTGCTTTGTGCTTATGTTTTCTTATAATAGAAATTACTATTTATTCAACAAATTACATTTAATTAAAAAGCTTTCTATTAATTTGTATTTTATTTTCTTTTATTACATATTCTGTTGTTCTTAATAATATTTTAAAGCTGCATTTTTTTGTTTGCATACAGTTAATAGAAGCCAATGGTTAACCTTCACATCAAAGATGAAAAGGAATAAGTGTCTTTGTTACACTGAAGGGAAAGTATAAAAAAAGCCAGAAAAATACTACCATCACTTGCCAATGAAATTTGGACATTTGACAGGATATCCAGAATCCAGAACAGTAACTGCCATGTGATTTATCAGTACTGACTGCTGACTACCACTGTTTAATTTGCTACACTAACACCCAAAATCCTACTGTAAAACATAGATTTTATTTTTTTTCCATTTCTGCTTTTGACAAAAACTGATTTAATTGACTTACATGTCCCATGTGTTACCTTCATTCCAAATTCTTAGCTGGAGGAACCTAGTACAGTCATGAAAAACCTTCTGACTCTTCTAGATATGCAAAGTATGTAATCTGTAGTCATTTAACATATGCTGCTGCTTACAATATACTTTTTCAAATAAAGTATATTTTAAAATATAAATATATTATTTAAGTAGAATAAAAAGTAATAAATCTTCTTACCTTGAAAAAAAAAGTTTGTATCATGGATTCATGTTGCATTAATATATAGTTGTTGAACAGTAGATTAATAGCCTCTTATGCTTATTTACCACATATAATTTTGATGTGCCTCCATCTTGTGATTTATTTTTCTAATCTTTATTGAATTGCAAGTCCGATTTCTAAATTTTTTCAAGTACTTTCAGATTTTGATTAATAACCATATTGCATCAATTTCTTTTGTCCTAATTAACTTTTTTTTATTACAGTTTCCTAAGTTATATAAATCTTGTTTTATTTTGGATGAAATTCTGACATTATAGGTAGCATTTCACTTCACTGATTCTATTAGTCCAGAAAAATGGAGCCCAAGTATCAAAATCTGCAATCAAGAAACTTAACTCTTCTTTTTGGTACTTCTCCATCAAAATTTCCTGTTTTTACTCTCTCAATGTAGACAAGGGGGGGCATTCACCCCATTTCCCAAATTCTGGCTATAATGATATGACCCACATATGTGAAGGTTAAGATTTAAACCCAAATGACCTGTAGGTCCCTCACTCACAAATTTGTTCCCTTTTCTGAATTTTATCTACCAAAACGTGATGTCAGTGGACAGTAAAAGCAGTAATAAGAACTTTTAAACTGTTCCAAGATAACTTTTTTCCAAATTATTTTATCATTGTGTAATAGACAGTTTTATTTTTCATTTTGCAAGTAGGAACAGGATTTGCATGGCTGAAATACAGACAAAAGAAATAGCTCTGGGAATGCCATAGTTTTTCTTCATCTTTTGCATGCCAGAAAAATTTATTTACCACCTTGAATACTCTTACACTATGAATATAGTTATTTCAGTTGTTTTTGTGAATGACACTGACATATACATTAGATAAGTTAGCACCTGAGAAAATGCATCACGTGGTGTTTATTATTGTTGTTGTTTATTCTCTTTCCTTACATGAATTTCAGTAAAATTTGTTGACAACAATGGATTTCAAAGTCAAAATTTCAGTTAACTCTTACATTAAATGAATACCTCGAGTTAAACCTGTGATTAAGTTCAGGGACTTGCATACCAAAATGAGCCTGAGGTGGATTTCAGGTATATCAGAATAGAATTAAGAACAATTCTGCTCAGGAGAGCCTTTTGTGACACCTAATCCTGAAGACCTAAGAAATCATTCCTGTAGGAATTGAGCTGTTCTTACCAGAAAAAATCAAGCACAGCAAATTGCTACTAGAGGATGTTTTAATGGAGGCTTATCTGCTCTAGGCTGTCTCTGTACTTAATAGTAAACAGGTGTTAAAAGCCTTAAGAACTCAATCATCCTCTGAAGAAGGCTGTTTCTTTCAGTTGACTATTCCCTTTGTCCCTCAGGGAAAGTAAAGATATAAGTTAATTTAAAGGCTTCTTTAAGTACTGAAAGCTGGATGGGAGAAAGTCGAGTCCAAGAATCTATTTTGGCTATGCCAGAACTCATGAAAAATGAGTAATCATCCATGCTACTAACCTCAGTTCTGGAAAGTAAGAGAAGCAGTTCTACATGAAAGTTCTGTGCTATTATATTATGGTCTTTAAAGGTTAGTAATGAGAAAATTGAGCTTTAGGTTGTGTCTGTGGGAAGTCTTTAATCATAAACCAGATGAATTAGCAAATTGGAGGGACAAAAGGTTCTGAGACAAACAAAATTGTGTTTGACTGAGTCAGACTGCTAATAGATTTTTTTTATTATTAGCACATGCCTAAATGTTCCATGATGTGTTGTAATTCAGTACAAGCCTTTTTAAGAGTTAATTAGCCTTACATTACTCCTTCATCTCTCCCAAAGGAAATACAGTGCACATGAGAAATTCACATTTGGTGGCTGAGATGTTGTAGGTCATAAAAGCAACTCTCAGCTTCCAGTCTCACCATTGCTCTGCTGAGGCTTTGCCCAGTGCTGTTTTTGACTACTAACTTTTCTGCAGTAGATTTAGTTTTGGAACATGGAGAATCAGGAACCATCTCTTGTCAAATACTTAACTTTTCAGCAATGAGTGACATGCCTACTTGCACATATTATCTACAGACTAATATATACCACAGAAAAGTCTTGTAAGAGGTCTTTTGTTGTCATGTCCTTGAACATATATGCTCCAACAAGAAAGAGCTTATACCAATTCAGAGAGTGAAGGATATCTTGTCTCCACAGCCTTAACATTAAGACTCATCACATCGACCTTGTCTAGACCTCAACACTCAACAACTTAACCAGATAATGACACTTATACTGGTACTGAGGATGTTGGAAATACCTACTGTAAAGTTAGCACTACTCTTTTTTATTAGGTATAAAACTGATTTTTGAAAAGCAATTAAAAACAACTGCCATTTGAAGGCACTGGCTTTAGTACTGGCCCACAGAATGTTCAGTTTAAATGCTTTAAACTAATATCAAGGAGCTTTTGCCTGGAGAAGTCTGTGGCACTCTTTTGATACTTACAACATTCTGAAAATTGCTGACAGGGATTTTATTTTGTTTCTTCTTGTTATTCTGTTGTTGCTAATCTGTTGATTGTGGCATTGCTCTGGATTCTTTGTAAACATCTGACTTAATTCTGCCACAAATCCTATGTTTATTTTATTAGATAAAGCATATTTTCTACGCTTAAGATAATATCTTGGGTTTTATCTTTTTCTGGCTTTGTGTTTGTTTTTCTCCAACTCTGTGTCCCTGAGTTCCACTGTAATTTGATACCAAATTACTGGTTTTACAGATCATTAAAAAGAGAGTATTTGGCTCATCCATCACAAATATGTCATTCAAGGAATATTCCAGGAAGAGTATACCCCTCACAGCATGCTGTTTTACTGTGAAATGAGTGAGACTACTCCTTTTATACAGAACTTCAGTGATAAAAAATTTTGACCGAAGAACTTGATAACATGAGTTTAACAGTCTCTTCAAATTGACAGGTTTCAAAATCACTTCTCCCTAGTCAAAGAAACACTGACTATGGAAGGTGAGGCTTTTATATTTTATGAAGCCAATTACGGATCTAAACTTTTAATATTTTTCCTCTGTTTCATTTGGCTTATTTATGTAGCCTTTTTTTTTCCTTTTGTCCTGGGTTGAGCTGGCAAGACACCAACTGTCCCAGACAGAGAGAAAGGGTTCCTCCTCCCCCCAGCCAGCCAAGGGAAAAAAGAAGAGGGAGAGGAAAAAAAACCAAACCTGAAACCAGGTTTATGCTGACACTAACTACATGTATTTATACAGAAAAGAGAAAATTAAGAGAAACTACAATATAACACACACTTACACAAATTATGTATAACAAGAAATAACTTCCCACTTCCCAGTAAACACAAATTCTACCATTTTAACTACAAATCATTCTAGAGAAGTCAATTCTTCAGAGACAGACTTAAGCAGAGAGAAAAGCTAAGAACAAACATTTTACTTCCCTAAGATAACATGATGGTGAGCTGGTGCTCTGGGCTTGGGTCTCTCCATCCCTCCTGGGACGGCAGAGGGTCTTGCTGGGATCACAGCTGTGAAGCAACTGACTATGCCACACCCACACACTGGATTTTGAGACGATGTAGTACGGTATGGAGTACAATATTATTGGCTAGAAGAGGTCAGTCCAGCTCAAGTCAGCTGACAATTTCAGGCCTAATCTGAACTTTAAAGCTTAACTTCTTGGCCTACTTGGCTAAACCCATAACACCTTTATAATAGTCAATTAATAATCTTCAAATTATCTGAGCAGCTTTGGCCTTAAATTACACTCCAGGTATGTCTTTTCAGTCACTGAGTGTTTGTAGTATTTGATTTGATTATATAGTAGTTCAGCATAATCTTTTCAAAGACCAAACAAATGTGATCAGGGTTACTTTTTCAGTGATTTAAATTAACCAACATAAAAAGGGCTGTGTGAAGTTGCAATGCATGGCACAGTGTTATGAATGTTGGCAACATCCTTCACGGACTGACAACACTAAAAAAAAGAGTTAGTTTCCTTTAGTAACTTTTTTACCAAAGATGTGAAAACACTCAATAACTGAATGTCAGTCCTTGCAGTTGTATCTTCAAGTTAAAAAATACATTTATAAAGAATGCAGAGTTTGCAAAGATCTGGAAAAGATAACTGTGCAATCAAGAGGAAAATCCTTTTCAGTTCTATCAGAATAGAATGTACAGATAGTATTTTTTCCTTCCACTCCACATGCCTATCTTACATTTTCAGTGGAAAATAAATGATCATAATTACCAGACTCTTGAATATTCTCATGTAAATAGAAACCAGTTCCAGAGACTTTGAAGCTTAGTATGAGATGAACTCTGAGATTCAGATAAATTCTACTGTGTGGCATTATATCTTTCCAGTTGATCAGTTGTTTTGCAAGATGCACTAGGCTATAATTGCCAAAACTTTTAAGTGAATAAGACTTCAAAATTCTGTTTCACAGCATGGAATTTGCTACTTCTCTGCAATTGACTTTGTGATAAGGATAATTTAGGTTTGTTTTTTTTTTTTTTTAAATCAACCAGTTAATAAGTACTGAAAAAATGTGAATACATTCTGGAATAACTACTACTTACTAAAAAATACTGGAAAATGGTATTTCCTTAATTAATTGTACAAACACAGGATGATTTATTTCTTAAATGCCTTTTTTTTTCACCTGGGGTACACCTTCGTACTCTCTTTCAATATTTTCTGTATTGCAGATATGAGATAGTAACAATACAAGGGCAAATACATACACTTGTCTTTGCTTCATATAGCCTATGGTCACATCATGTTTCGTTTCGAAGGGAGTATTGAATCTGCTTCTAAAGGTTTTTAGGGTCAGCCTGACACTTGAGTAAGGTTCTTCTCCACTGAAAATTGATAGTTCTGTGATAAGAGAGGAAGAGGTTTGCAGCATCAGTTCAAGACAAACATTAAGAGGAATGGCTCGGCAAGATGGCAGAGTGCATATGAAGGTGCTAGAGGTGTAACTCTTCTATACACACACATATATATGTGTGTGTGTGTGTGTGTCTGTGTTTGTGTGCATGTATGTATAGGAGACCATGCAAATATCTCCTTTGTATATCTCTTCTTCCCCAAGGCACAGTGTCTGCATTTGCTCTTTGCCTACAAACAGGGTGTGTGACTGTAAGTGGAATTTCTCTACACTCTCCACTACTAATTTGACCCCAGAACAGTAAAGAAGAATCTGTCCTTCTAGATCAGGTTTTCACGAATGTATCACACAGGGTTACATGTTTAGTGAGTCTGGATATTTAGATAATTCTGTAATCTACATACAATGAAGAATTGAATATATCTGTAGTAACTGCAAGTGAAATATCACATGCCACTTAGTGACAATGAGTATAGATAAATTGGAGGCCTTTGAAAAGGAGCTAAGGACCACTGAGAACCACAGTTATATATAACAACTTCCTGAAAATATATTTGAAATCAGTGGAATTTCAGTATCTAAATACCTTAGAGAATTTGGTTGTGAAGAGTGTCTAAATAATACCTGATGTGGGAACATGATAGCAATTGCCAAGAATGCTTTCAATGTGTCATGCCCATGATAGGGAAAAGTAAATCAGAGAATATGATCAATATGATTCCTAAGCTGAAAGATTGTGGTGCTAAAAAAGGAAAATGCACAATAAATTACAGATTTTTAAATTACATTCCTTACCAAGTTGAAATCTCATGTATTTTAATGGAAATTGAATTAACACTGATTGAAAAAAAAGATACTGTTTAAACAAATCCTATTTTATCTGAGTTGATCATGCTGTTAAAAAAGTAATTTTTGTTTCTAACATCTCTAAACATTTTGAGTTATTTTTCTTACAGGGTGATTGAGTACTTCAAACCTAGCATTTACAGTAACTAAACACTTTGCTGCAATGTGTTTTGAACCTTCATTTCAATGGTACTCCTTCTATGTACTGACATTCTCTAGTTTTAAGTAAACAGGAAGTGCAAAACAGATTACTTACAAACCCTATATGGAGAAAGAAAGGTAGAGCTTCAGCAGATTTTACAAACGTTTAGATGTGCCTAGCCTGCCATGCAATCTCCTAGCATGCATTTGGAGCATTTTTCAGCCTCACAAGAGTGACTGTTTTGGAGCTATTCCAGAAGCTCAGCTTTGAGTCAAAGAGAGAAGTCTGCATTTACAAAGAACCATTCACAGCTGTCAGAAGTTAGCTGTCTGTGGGACTCAAAGTACAGCTGCAGTTTTTCCAGAATACTGACAACTTCTGTGGCAACCAGAGTCTGTTCACTAGTACTGGGATTTCTGAAGCTTTATCAGAAAACATCTCAATGCCTAATTCCTGTAATTTCCATTTCTGTGTTTTTGTTACTCCTTTATTGTTTTGTGTTCCAATGACTTACTGAATTATTTTTCTAAAGTTAGGAACTTATGAGGTGTCATGTTTTGAAATTACATGCTTATTATCTCCAGGGTTTGGAGGGTTTGTTTTTAAGCTTCCAGAATTAACAGAAAGCAGTAAACTCTATTTTTTTTTTAGCTTCTCTGAAACATAAAAAATTGGCTTTGTAGCCTTTATGAAGAAGAAACAGCAACAATATTTAAAGTACGTAAGAGCGATGGGAATGTATCCTCCCAATTTTGCTACAGTCAGAAATATCTTGTCCTCTTTTTACTTCTGTAAGGATGCTATCTACAACTCCATTTCTCCTGCACATTCATTTTCAGTTCATTTGAATGTTCATGGAAACAATCATATCGTGATGTAATGCAGTATAAAGCTGCAACTGCAGTTCTCAGGAATACAGCAATAACCAGGGATAAAATGTTTGGGTTATGCAACATTTTCAGAATTCTTTTTCTAATCCCCTTCTCTCATTATCTCCTTGAAAAGTTTGCATAATTGTAGCAAGGAAGTTAAAACCAATTCGGAACAGAAACCATGTTTTTTTATTTCTTCCAGGAAGTACATAGTATACATTAGAATAATACAAGGCAGTATAGGGTAAACACTAGCATTTGTAAACTGTATCACAGAATGTCATCTTCAAGGATCTTTTAAATATGAAAACACAGCGAAAAACCTACAATGAAGAGAGAGATCTAATTGCAGATTTGACATAGGTCAAGAATTAAAATCTGGATAGTTTTTATGTCATATATTTTACAGCTAAAGCAACTTCAAAATTCTATTTTTTCCTTTTTTTCTTTTTTTTTTTTCTTTTCCTTATGAATAGATTTCATTGTTCTCAGGCTATCATTTTATGTATGAAACTTTCATATGTCATTGCAGAGGGGGCTTAAAAACTTAGCCAAGGAACCTTGGCCCAACTCTGTTGTTTGTTGTTTTTCTTTTCCCTGTGTGTTTCTTGGAAATAGCTGGAAGTGTTTGCTTGTTCATACAAACAGTTCAATCACTGTTAAGAAGAAGAAGGAGAGGGAGAAGGGGATGACATTTGAAGAATGATTACTTCTCTTTGTATTCCTGACCCTGATCTACCTTCCTTGTGTGTTTCTTATCACTTCTAACTTTATTACCTTCTGGAGGCTGACCATGTAGTGTACAATGTGAAAGATTCCTGAGGAGCTGCAGTGAAAATCCCTCTGCAGTCAGGGCTGGGTGTATCAGAGTGTCAAGCTACTCTCCTGTGTGCAGCACAGAAACTGACTGTTGTTCAGTGGAAGCATTTCTGGATACCCAGTTTCTCTGAAAACATTGATTTTTTTTTTTTTTTTTTGTTAAAATCTCCCTAATTTCTGTTCTAATTTCCATAAGAAAAAGAAGAAAAAAATAAAAATAAAAAAACCACAAGAAAAAATCCAACTATGTTCATGGAAAACGAAAAGGCTTGTAAATGCCTGTTGTATTTTGATCTTACAAGAAACATTTTTTAAGTTCCTTTTTCTTCTGCAGTAATAAGCAGATGCCACAGGCCAGTGATTTTGGATGTACCTGTCATATCAATATGAATGAGTCTGTGCCGTATGACGCACAGGATTTCCTCAGGAAGAGAATCTCTTAGATTTGAATATATTGCCATATTCTGACTAGTTCTGCCTTGCTATATTTAGCTTTGCATCAGGATGCCACTCAGTGAAAATTACTTTCCCTCTGTGTTGCCATTACTTGTTTATTTTACATATCAAGGTTTTTGGTTGGTTGGTCTTACGCTTTTACTATGGCTTTTCCTCTCCAATATTTTGCAAAGCCAAATCCAAGTCATCATATTTTAATTAATCTCCATTATCAAATGACTGTAAGCATATACATATATACAAATGAGTGAGAAGACCTCCATGGTGTTTAAAGAAATATTCAAAAAACACTCTTGAAAAAGGCTGTGAAAATTTGGGGGTTTATTTCAAAAGCCACCTTAGCAAGTATATTTTCTTCTCATTCCTGAAAGATGGAGAGAAAATCCATGTTGACAGATGTGTTCATAACTCTACCCTGTGGTGCCCAAGACAATCTTTAAACCAAACAGCACATTATTATTGTATTGCCATCATGTTGCCACAGGTTTCTAAGCAGCCTTGAGACATTCACTTCCTAAACCATTGGGAGCTCTTTATCTCATGAAATTTGACATGCCCATTTTGGGTAGAAAAGTACTCAAATGAAGTCACCTTTCATAATCTCAGAACTTGCAAGTTGTCAAAGACTAGATTTCCAAGGGGGTTATGAAAGAGCAGATATTTCTCATTGTTTGGATTCTGTATTCCACTTTGGCCACTGTTTATGGAATAACAGTGAAATGCTCGGGAAAAAAAAACCAACCTAAATCTTGAAATGTTATTGCTGTTTCTTTGTGAAACCCAACGTTGTACTCTGTTTTCTAGTGCAATAACAAGCTGTCACTCAGTTATGATTAATAGCAGAGAACTTGATGATGGAAAGACTTCTTAATAATAAGAGAACTTGTTACAATTCGGTAGCCCTTGAGCAATATATTTATCAAGACTCAAGAGTTAAATAGTATATGGATAATGCAAAAATTCAGAGTTGAACTGTTAAAATAGTCAAGTCTCTTTGGAGTGGGTATGATCAGTGGGATGAGGGAGAGAATTGAAAGGACAAAAGTAAGAAAAACTCCTGGAGCAAAATAAAGAAAATTTAATAAGAAACAAAACAAAGCAAAGTAAGTACTGCAGAGACAATCACTCACCACCTCCCACTACCAGACTGAGGTCCAGCCAATTTCCAAGCGATGCCTGCCTTCAAAAAACTACCCCTGTTTCAGACCTTCCCTCTTTTCCCCATTTTATTGCTAAGCATGATGTTATATTCTCTTGAATATCCCTTTAGTTCATTTGGGTAGCTGTCATAGCTGTGTCCCATTCCAGCCTCTTGCCTACCCTTAGCCAACTCTGTGCAGGGGTAGGGAGAGTAAGAAACAGAGAAGTTATTGATGTTGTGCAGGCACAGCAGCTAAAACATAGGTGTGCTATCAACACTGTTTTGATGATTAATCTGAAATGCCACCATGTGGGCTGCTATGAAGAAAATTAACTCCATGCCAGCCAGACTCAGAACAATACATCATTTTCTTTAACAGCAAAGCTTACCATTTCCTGCACTATTTTTGTAAAATAGCTGATTGTAACTACTGTCATGGACATGAAGCCGAACTTGGTGTATTTCTCCTGTGTTGATACTATAGGACAATTGTTAGCTTTAGAACCCACAGTGCTATAGAACTAACTTTGAGGAAACAGACTGGATGCTTATGTCTTAAACACTTGTAAGAAAAATAAATGTCAGGGAAATAGGAAAAATGAGCTACATTGTTCAAAATCAGTTGTAAAAAAGGTTTAAATTATCCTCTTCTGAGAGCAGGGAATCATAAATAGTTGTCACCAAAATTTGCACAAGATTTACCCAAGTGCAGGCATAATAAATAGTTTAGAAATTTGTAATCAACAAGGACTGAAATTAGAAAATATTCATCAAAACATACACTCAGAAAGTTTTATTGCAATATATTCCTTTGGAAACTGGATAATGGTGACTTCTAGTAATTTATACTCTACAATTTAGGAAGTGTGTCTCTAAACAGATGAACAAATATGTATGAATATAATAATATCTTTCTTTATATATACACACACACACATTTGACCATCAATATATCACAAAATCACAGCATGTCAGGTTGGAAGGAACCCTCAGAGATCATCTTGTTTACTTCCTCTGCTCAAGCAGAGCCACTAGAACAGGTGCAAGACCATGTCCAGATGGCTTTTGAATATGTCCAAGGGTGGAGATTCCACAACCTCAATGGGCAACATATATGTGCCTATAGTATGTGTCTATACTTTTTTTACAAAAATGTATCAAAGCAAAGACTGAGAACTCTGGCAAACTGTCAAACAAAAAATTGACATTTGTTTTTAAGGGTAAAATGCTTGGTTATCTCCACTGGATATAGCTTGGTTTGGTTTTTGTTTGGTGGGTTTTTTTGTCAGTAGGAGTTTGTTACATCAAATGCTATTTAAGTATTTTTTTACTATTTTCTTTTTCTGAAGATAAATACTAAGACTGATTTCCACCATTTTCCTTTGTAGTAATACAAGGGCTACTATTTACTGTTTAATGAAAAACGCTATTTATTATTTTTTTTAAGTTTATTTGTTATGATCTTGGAAGGCATATATGAGGAGATTTACTTATCCACCTACTGATCTAATTTTCAGGTCACCTGTAGTGATATGGCTGAATACTAAAATCAATAAATGGGATTTTGTCATTGTGGAATTTATTCTGATTTAAGAGGTTAATTGTTGGGGGTTTTTTAATCAAAGTTCTTTTCAGAAATACTTTATGAAGGACAGTTTCTCTGGTTCCAGTTTTAGTTTTCGCATGGCATTTGGAAAGACTTGATTGATTTAGTGATGATGTTTAAGTCATAGAACCATAGGCTCATGAGGTAGGTTAAGTCAAAACAGCACCTTTGGAGATCATCTATTCCAACTCCCCACGCAAAGCAGAGCCGGCTTCTAAATACCAGTTCTCATCAGTCTTTCTGAAAATGTTGCTCTTGACACAATTCTCAAGGGAGTAGCTGAGAGCTTAGTTATATCTATGAAGAAATTTCTGTTGACTTAACTTGACTTTCAGTTAGCCTGAAATAATTGATAAGAAATGCCTTTTGAGTTCCTTTGAAAATCCACTTGTAGTAGTTTTGAGTGATTGAAAGTTTTATATAGGTGTGGTGGGCTGAATTTGGCTGGACATCAGGTGCCCGCCAAAGCTGGTGTATCAATCTTCCTCCTCAGCAGGAGAGAGGAAAAATGATAACAAAAGGCTAGTGAGTTGAATTAAGAAGTGGGTGAGTTTCTTACCATTATGAGCAAAACAAACTCACTTGGGGAAAATTAATTGTTTACCAATTAAATCAGAGTAGTGTAATGAGAAAGAAACTCAAACTTTAAAATACCGTCCCTCCACCCTTCCCTTTTTCTTGGGTTCAACTTCACCTACTTCCCCACTGCAGCTCAGGTAGATGGGGAATGAGGGACTGAATTCAATTAATCCTATATTGTCTCTGCTGCTTCTTCCTCCTTGCTGTCTTCCTCTGCTCCATTGTGGGGTCCTACCCACAAGAGACTGTCCACAAATGTCTCCAACATGGGTTCTTCCAATGGGCTACAGTTCTTCAGGAACAAACTGCTCCACCATGGGTCCCCCTACAGGGTTAAAAGATACAGTCAGGAGCCTGCTACAATATCTGCTTCCCACAGGGTCACATCCTCCTTCAGACATCCCCCTGCTCCAGCATCGGGTCCTCCATGGGCTGCAGGTGGATTTCTGCTTCACCACAGACCTCTAGGGGCTGCAGGGGGGCAGCCTGCCTCACCATGGTCTGCAAACCTTATACAATACATTTTATGGTATGCAAAGGGAATATGGGACAAGTATATTTCTTAGCTTGTAATTCAACACTTCCGTAACTCTCAGTTCTACCTTCTTTGGAAATACCTGTACCAGAACTCTAATAAAATCAAATGCAATAGGCTTTTGTTTCCAGCAGTCCCCTTTCTGCACTTTGACAAAAATGTCTTTTATTTTAGGGTTTGTTTAGACAACAGAAAATTGCCTTTCCTGTCTCATGAAGTTCCTGCAATAATTCTCCAAACTTCCCAGCTGAGCTAGTTGTGTGAATTCACTCACTGGTAATAGAGAAGAACAGACAGTTCTTAAATGTAGTTCACTTTATCCTAAAGTACATTAGATAAGGTGATAACACCCTATTTCCCAGGGAAGAGAAAACATTGCTCTTTGCATTATTAGCTACGAATGGAACCAAGGTGGACCATATCAAAACGCCTACATATACACTAAAGACACCTAAATTTTAGTGAAATAATTCTTATTGAAAGAATAAATTCTCCATTTTCTTATTTATTTATTTTTGTGAAGATTGTCAGGATTGTGATCAAGGACACTGCTGCTTTGTAACACCTCAAGTTCCTTTGGATTCTCCCTGTTGCTGCAGCAGTGGTATTGACCCTTCTTCCTCAGTCTTTTTGTTTTCTTGTTAACAGTAGCTTTAGTTCATCATGCTTTAGCTGCATATTTCCACTTATTAAAATATCGATTTGAAGGATAATATCAAGCTATTCCAGATTCTCTGTTCTTCAATGAATGTCCCAAAAGGGAGAAAAATTTGAATGTGCTATTTCTTATTGTTCTGTGTAATATTTCCAATGATGTTCAAGGTGGTGTCATTTTTTTACAATGGAAATTTTTTTCTCAGTTTTAACAATATAAATAAATGTTTTTCTTTGCTTGTGAGCATGAAAACATTAAGAAAATATCTTAATTTTGTTTAACTATTTTATTTATATATTATTTTGTAAAGAATATCTTACTAATAGATACTAATTTAATGATTTATTTTCTTCTTTAAAAGAAAAAAAAAGAAACCTCACAGAATTTTGCTGTCCCTTGTTTTCCATAGTTCTGTAATTCTGAGTAGCTGTTATTTGGAAAAAAAAAACAAACAACCATCTTGCAACCTAATGAAGACCCTTCTGTAAGGACTTAAAGAGCACAATGAACTGTCTCAAAACACTGTCAAAGAAGAAAATTCCCATAAGGTAAGGCACCACAACAGATAAGCACAGATGGCAAGCAGGAAAACGTTAATTCCAAGACCTAAATAGACGTAGCACACTGGACAGAATTGCACTGTGCAGACTGGGGGAAAGTGCAGATGGCAACAACAGGAAGCCAGGCCTGGTAAAGCAGATCTGGGTAGCCTACCTGGACAAAGATTCCAACCTGCAACCTGTAAGCACACTGGAAAAAACTCTCACAACAGTAAGCTGTGAGAAAGGAAGTTGTTATACCCGTGCCAACCCAAGTTGTGGGAACGGCATCTACCCCCATGAATATACAGGGCTTGGACTGCGTAAAAGTGGTACCTCAGGGCCATGACTTTGGGGCTCTTACCACCAAGCAGACTAGGGTGAAGAAGGACCAGCAGGATGCCACAGGGATCCACATTGTGGCGATGTATGTATTTAATATCTCTCTCACACACACTCTCTGTCCCCCTTCCACATCTTCTCTCTCTCTCTTCCTCACATTCACTGTTGAATAAGATCCATACCATTGACTTTGGCATGTGGTCTCATTTGTATCTTAATTTGGCAGAGGCATCTTTCAATAATCCAATCTTAACACCTTCTAAAATATTTTCTTAAGATTATGTCTTGTGGCCTCCTGACTTATAAAATTATTTTGATTTGTTTGAAAAAGAAACATGATCTCAGCCTTAATGATGAAATCTAATTCTTTCAGGGGTTACAGGCTGTTAAAGAAACCAGTACACTGAATAACCTACTCAGACTAAGACAGTACAAACTAACAGTATGGTTAGTGACTTGTAAGAAATAACATAATAAAAATTGAGGGAAAGTGTATTATAAATACTTACATAGCAAAAGTCAAACACAGAACAGTTTTTATTCCATTCTTTAGCAGGGCTTTACTCGATTCTATTGCTTTGAATGTGTTTTGTGTTGGAAGGTAAAATGCCTGCTCTATTTGTCAGCATTTGGATTTCTATTTGAAGCATGTCCTCAGATTTATTTAGATATATATATGTATATGTATATATATAGAGAGAGAATGTGTTGTGTATGGTTTACCAATATTATTTGCCTTGATGTGCCTTATCTTGACATGTGGTTGCATGGTATTTCAGAAATACCATAAAATATCTCGGCTGTCCTTTCATTTAATTCTGAAATCCTTATATAAAATCATTCGGATGTACCTTTCTAAACATTTGGTATGATGGTAGTGGTTTTATTATTCTTAGCTGCCTTTTTAAGGAACCTCCTACAACAAATTAAGCATTTTTAACATCTACTGAATGGAACTCATGCTAGTGTGAATACTGAAGCATTCATCCTTTGAAGGGCTATTTAAATAAATACAAACAAAATCCTGACACTCTTACGGGGCGTATCTGTGTGTTAAGTATTGTAGAAATATTTACCCTCATTTGTATTCATGTGTAATTTCAGTCAGAGAATTGGCATAAGTATAGTAGCAGAAGTGCTTTGAACAGAATTGCTATGTCCATCATCAAACAGTTCATCCAAATAAATTAGCTCAACCATAGTTATTCTACTAAAAGTATGTGAATTATCTGAACTCAAATTTTTATGGACAGAAGAAAATTTCTGAAGACAGTTGACAAAATATCTTCAGTGTTGGAAAGTTGTAGTGGGTTAACATCAATAACATATAATGCTGCTTAACCAATGTCCCACAGAGGGATGCAGAGAGAACTGGAAAGGAAAAAATGTCAGCCTAGCATGGACTATTTTTTTGTTGGTATTTGTCAATAGGGACTGAGCTTGAAGTGTATACTGTGAGCAAAATTTCTTGACCATTGAGGCCTTTGACATGGAGAATAAAGTAGTTGAGGACATAATGTGTTTTAAATAATGATGGTGTCTTGGGTTGAGCTGGCAAAATGTCAACTGCCTAAGACAGATAATTGGTAGAGAATGCGGGCAGCGACCAAGGACCTTGGCAATTGCCCCAGAAGCTTGGCAGGCTTTCCGGGAGCATTGTTATAGAAACATACCTTGATATCTCATTGTTTTGGTACATGTAGAATATAAACAATGTTTTCTCGCTGCTGGATGGTCACGTTACCTCTTTTACTGACTGTCTTTTTAAGTTCAGACAGCTCCAGTTGTACCTGCTGTGAATGTAGCCACTCCAGAGAGAGGCCTTACGGCCCAAGAGACCTGTCTTTTGCTCCTGCCCCACCCAGATAGATAGTAAACCCCAAGTGTGGGTCACGAGGGGAACTGTGGTCCTTCTTACATGACCAGGGGGAAAACATGAAGAGGTGGGACAGTACATCTACTTCTGTGCTTGAAGTCCAAGTATGGAAATCAAAACGGAAGAAAGCTGGTAAAAAAGCTGTCCACATTGTTAAAGCAGAGATCCCAGAAAAAAGTCAAGAACAGCAATAAGGCTGCCCTGCCTCCAGCCAGGAGGAGGAGAACAACGAAGTCTATTGGACATTGCTGAACCAGAGGGGTGGCCAAGGCTGTACCTCTACACTGACTTGTAGATGACAGCCAGTGCCCCATGTGGGGGTGGTTAGACCGATAGAATAAGACTAATTGAAGCATGGAGAGGCCCACATGGGCTGTTGGTGTGTGGCAGGACACTGCCACTTGAGTAGAATCTGTGGAGATTCATCATGTGGATGCTCCTGTGTCCAAAAGCTGAGCTGATGAGTAACATCACACCTGGACTAGCATAAGGGAGAGTTGTTCCTGGCTCAATGGACCCGTGATGCCTCAGGCCACTATAGGTGGTGAGGCTGAGGGGTGGATTTAACCATGGACACTATTTCTAAGATTATCCACTATTGTGAAATGTGTGCTTGCTATTGTGAAGACCCCTGAAGAGGGGATAGTGACCCCAGTGTGGGGATAGTGAACCCTGAGAAGGGGATGGTGACCCCAGTGTGGGGATGGAGACCCCTGAGAAGGAGATAGTCACCCCAGTGAAGATATGGTGACCCCTGAAGAGGGGATGAGATGATCCCAGTGTGTGCCTCAATGACACTGGTTTTCCTTCCCGAAGTGTCTACCCCGTCCCAATGGACTATTGCCTACAATATGGAGGGGTGGAAGATGGCTCTGAAGAGAACAAAGACTGTTCAAGCATGGGAATAGATAGATTTAAGATATGAGTGATGTAATGTGGTATGGAATAAGGGGTGGAGTGTTATGGGTTTGGCTAGGTGTGGGCCTAAATTTAGGCTTTGGATTTCAGGGTGGGCCTGGGACTGTTGGCTGACTTGAGCTGGGCTGGGCTAGCTGACAGCTGACTTCTTCTAGCCAATAGTATTCCATACCATATTCTGATATCATCTCGAAGGGTAAGAGCCAGTGTGGGAGTGGCTTGGTCAGTTGCTTCAAACTGTGGTCCCAGGAGGATGCACCGTGCCATCCCAGGAGGGATGGGGAGGCCCAGGCCCAGAGCACCAACTTACCATCATGTTATCTTAGGGAAGTAAAATGTTTGGTTTTAGTCTTTCTGTCTGCTTTAATCTGTCCCTCTTGGGATTGAATTCTCTGGTGTGTGTTATACTGTAGTTTTCTCTTAATTTTTTCTGTATAAATATATATAGTTAATTTAAGCATAAGCCTAGTTTGAGGGGCTTTTTCTTTCCTCCCTTTTCTCGGTGGAGGAGGGGGGAGGGAAGCTCTGACTCTGTGTTGGGCAATTGGCACTTTGCCAGCTCAACCCAAGACAGATGGTAATAATACAAAGAATAAGAAGAACAGCTATGGATGGAAAAAATATATTATGTAGCATAAGTGAAACCCAGCTGGTTTTTGAAAACAAACAAACAAACAAGTTACATGAAACCCGAAACTAAACTGCAAAGTTGATACAGCAGTTGTGGTCTAAAAGTAAATATTTCAATGAATTAAAAAAAAAATTGTGAAAGCACTATATAATAAAGAATAAAAAAATCAAGATATTTGTTTAGTGCCAATGATAAAATATTTTCATATAACCTTGCTTTGAAGATAACTGCAAAATTTTAAGAACACAGCACATAAGAATACTACTAAAAAGATTGCTATTGTAAAAAGAGAAAATTCTGAGAATAAGGAAAATCAAATCCCTGAGACAGAAAGTTAAATATTTTAGAATTCTAATTGATCTTTGTAGACCAATAGGATCAAGATTCTTGATTAATGGCAAACTCTAAAAATTATAGGATTGTAGAAAAAAATAATCTTTGCTTAGTAAGATACCAGCCCCTCATTGTTGCCATGGCATTAGCAGTCACCATTATATCCTTCTGTATTATCACCAGCTAGCTAGAGTACTCCTTTTGGGACCTGCACTGGAGACTTTTTCTGATGGAGTCTGCTGCTTGGTACATTGAGATAGTGCCATTGCAAGAGATACAGCTGATAAAGGCTAAAACCAGGAGGGAATGATTTCCTATCCCCAGCCATCAAGCTGAACAACTATTTAGCTAGCAACTGCTTTAGCTGAGAAAAAGCAAGTCAGATTTATCTGTAGTTTAGTACTATATTAGGAAGAGAAAGTCTCAGATTCTTGTTTGTGCACATGTTGTTTGTGTCGTTCATTTAAGTGACAGGAAAACTGCATAAAGAACAGTTTACGCAGTGACCAGAACTCTGTGCTGTACCTTTTACAGGGCTAAGGCAAAACGTTAACTAGTCTGATTTTAACCTGAATGTTCAAAGAATTTTTTATCCTACTATGAAAGCCAATTTAACTAAACAGATATACCCATACAAAAATAAATCAATACAGTCTAGATAAAATCCTGCTAGCATTGTCCAGTCTGTATGTGTGGTACTCTAAAGCAGTGTCTTGGAAATATACTGTTTTTCCTGTGTCAATAATGCTGCTTTCTAAACAGAAATTTTGATTATAAAGTAAATGTAGGTTTAGCCTGAAGAGATTATAATTGAAAAATTATTATATGTTTCCTAGATTGGCTTACAAATAATTGGGATATTCTTTTATGATTCTGTACTTTAAGTAATTAAAAGTGATTTTCAGGGAAAATCAGTGCCAACTGCTCCAGTAAATATGCTTAAGTTATTTGGCAACTATCCATCCTGCTTTAATAGTGATAGAGTTCTAAAATTTTGATCCAGTATCACCAGTGCTTCTTGTACATTGAAGTAGATCATAGTAAATTGAAATCTCATAGATATGAGACTCTTTTTAAGACACTGAAACAATTGTGTTTTAAACTATCTGACCTCTACACCCACTATATTTTTCATGTGTACAGTAATGTCTGTTGCCTTCTTTATAAATTAAAGATTTTCAAGCTATGTATTAGCCAGTGATTGATATCTTCATCTGTGCTGTGTGAAGAAATTTAATTTTCCTTTAAGTAAGCTCAGGGACTTGAGAGTAATATCTACTTTCCCATCATTTTTTGTTTGGTTGTTTTTTGTTTTTGTTTTTGGTTTTGTTTTGTTTTGTTTTGTTTTGTTTTCCAAATGAGAAGTCTAGAATTATGCATACAGTACCTTAAAATAATTTATATTTAATTTGAATAGTTTAAATGTAAAGCACATATGATCCGGATTATATATTATTTCATCCTTTTTCTTCAGTTATCTTATTTAGCAAATATACTTGAAAAAAAAGCCAATATGAAAATTATACTATAAATTTCTTGATCGCAATCTAAGATCCAAATTGGAAAAAAAATAATGTGGGCAGATGTTAATTCATTATTTTTGTTAAGATATTAATTTTTTATTCTGTATCTCAGTGAAATAGCAAAGGTTTATGTGTTAAGGGGTTTGCATGATTCACATTATTTTTATTGACGTAGGACTTTGAAGGGAAAATGTGAGCTCGTTTATATTATATAAATTTGCAGGATCAGTAACTTCTTAATACTATACAGAAGAACAGCCTAAAATAAGTTATTAGATCTAATTTTGTATTTCTATAGAGATGCTGAGGTTTAGGTGCATTAAATGACACCATCCCAATCAAAGTAGAAGGATAATTTTTTATCACAAAAACTCCAGTGGTGAGGGGCTATAGGTGTGACTTCTGTGAGAAGCTGCCAGAAGCTTCCCACATGTCCAATGGAGTCAATAACAGCTAGCACTAAGACGGACCTGCTGCTAGCCAAATGCATCAACAACAGTGGTAGTGCTTCTGGGGTAACATATTTAAGAAGGAAAAAAAAAGTTACTGTGCAAAAGTCATTAAGGACAGAGAAGAAAGGAGAGAGAATGTATGAGAGAAACAACTCTGCAGACACCAGTGTCAATGAAGAAGGAGGGAGAGGCGATGCTCCAGGTGCCAGAGAAGAGATTCCCTGAATATTCAGCATGGTGAGGCAGGCTGTCCCCCCCGCAGCACGTGGAGGTCCATGCAGCAGCAGAGATGCACCTACAGCCTGTGGAGGACTCCATGCCGGATCATCTGGATGCCTGAAGGAGGCTGTGACCCTGTGGAAAGCCCATGCTGAAGCAGGTTTGCTGGTAGGACTTCTGACCCCATGGGGAACCCATGTTGGAACAGTTTGTGAAGAACTGTAGCATGTGGGAAGAACTTATGCTGGAGAAATTAATGGAGAACTGTCTCCTGTAGAAAGGATCCCATGCTGGAGCAGGGGAAGGATTCCTCCCCCTAAAAAGGAAGGAGCAGCAGAAGCAACAGGTGGTGAACTGTCTGCAATCCCTGTTCCCTGTTCTCCTGTGCTGCTCAGGGGAAGAGGTAGAGAATTGGTAATAAAGTTAAGCCTAAGAAGCAGGGAGGGGTGGGAGGAAGGTGTTTGCAGATTTGGGGTTTCTTCTCATTAGCCTACTTTGATTTTATTGGCAATAAACTCATTTCCCCAAGTTGAGTCTGTTTTGCCTCTGACAGTGACTGATGCATGACCTGTCCCTATTCTTATCCTGAACTATAAACTTTTGATTATATTTTATTCTCCCTGTCCAGCTTAAGAAGGACATGATTAAGCACCTTTGGTGGGTACCTGGCATCCAGCCAGGGTCAAAAACCACAGTTCTCTGTCTTCTTAGATAGTCCATCCTGTAGTGAAATTGTCAAGCTAGGGTAAAATAAGTTATTATTTATGACAAGAACTTGTGATTTTCTTTTTCCCATTTTAGGAAAGCAACCTACAGAATTTATAGGTCCTATTTAAATAAATCAATGAAATGATGCAGTAAAAGACTAGAGCATCTCCTAGGTGTGGCACTGCTTGACCATCCATATATCGACTTAAATTTCAATTAGAATTATAGTATGCAAAGAATTCAAGAGAGAAGCAAAAGGCAGTTGATCAATGCAATCAATAGTTATATAACCTAGAAAAACTATATGGCATAGGACACAGAAATCTGAGCTGGGGGAATAATTACTAATACTTAATCAAGTTTTTCACAAAAGTTAAAGAATGTACCATGTAGACATTTATTCTGTAAAAACAGATCAAATTCATGGAAAAGCCTGAAATTACTTCTGGGCAACTCATTGAGGATAATTAAGATTTGCAATCTGCTCCATATACTAAAATAGTGCAGGTCACAACTTGATTTCTTAAATCAGCTGGCAACAGCTGTATTGTGGTCTCAAAATCTTATTCATTGGGTTTGTGAGCAGTTCTGCAAACTTTTCCTATCAGTCTTTATTTACCCAACATCAACGGTTAAAGTCCATTTTTGTGCTCCGTATTGCTAGTGACATTCCTTTGCTGAAATATTCAAAACAAGTGAAATAAAAAGATTGCAAACATGCTTAGAATTAATTAATTTTTAAATGCAAAGTTTTACTTTTTCTAATTGTACTTCTTTTTACTGAATGTATTGTATTTTATAAGGTTGCATATAAATATGAAGCCATTCAGCTGTCTTTAGGCAACATAATAGATCTCTGGAACAAAATAAAATTTCTGTGTAATGATAAATAAATATTCTCAAAAATCCTTTTCATTTAAAAGGGCCTATCAGACATTTTCACATGCCAGATAAGATGCCAGCTAATTTCTCTATTTTTAATCACATCCTACAATTTGGCCTAATGCCTAATCCCAGCTTTTTATGCTCTCTTTTCAGAATTAGCACATGCCAAACACTGATTGCCTCGTAGTCACTTGTGTCTGTCTTTTACTTCCTGTCAGATTTCAGAAAAGGGTGTGTATTTAAATCTCATATGTGAAACCAAGACACGTCTTTAAGCTGACTGAGTTTGTAGTATTTTGTAGTATTTTGATGTGTTTAGCATTAAAATTAAATATATCTTTTATTAACATTATGTATAATTTAGAAATTCTGAAATTAAGAACTCAATGTAAAATGATGGGGAAGAAAGGGAGATGGAAGAAGAGTTTTAGCCTTCACATTAACCCTCACACCCAGCTTTCCTGCTGCAGCACTGATACTACTCATGCTCTCAGAGCAACAACTCAGCTTCCAACTCATGCCTTGACTTTAAGAGTGAAGTGCAATTATTAAATATTTGAAAGGCTGTAGGTTATCTGAGACAACTACACGGAACCTGCACATTTAAAATCTGATTTGTATGGGACCATTGCCTTTCTGGACAGGAGGGACTATTCCTCAAGTACAGATGCCTGTGTAAGGCAAATGAAATACAGTTTCTGTAAAAGATGCTGCATGTGTCTGAAAGAGAGGGACAAGAAAAAATTGGAGAAGAAATTCATCTCCTTAAACAAACGAACAAACAAAATCCTGGATTGTTGTTTTGCCTTTTCACAGTTTTCACAGAAACAGGGAGGCAGACTGACAGGTGAAGTGTTATGAAGTAAAGGAGTCTCAGCTGTCCTGCCACTCCCTATTTACATCACAGATGCCTTTTCCTTGACTTGTAAATTGAAGTATAAACAACTTTGTTTTAGTGATGAAATAGAGAATTAAATATATAGCTCCAAACCAATTAGTGTTCTGTTGTACTACCTACTGAAAGTGCATGAACATATATTTTTTTGCCATGAAACCATTTTGCAGTTTGGGTGAAATTAGTCATGTCAAATTAGATTTGTGGCATTCAATAGTGAGAGTATCTGCCAGACCTGAGAGACATTGCTCATTGGTCTATACATTATACCTCTCCTTACCACTGAAGAATGCTGTAGTAGTGGTTTGAAGAAAGAAAATTTCCATGTAAGGTCCCTTGACAAATCTCTTATTAGTCAGATTACTGGGCTGTCTTCATGGAAGAACTCAGAGGCCCTCTGCAAATCTCAGAGGATTTTTACAGAAACCAGTCTGCATGAAGACTTAGTTTTCAAGTTGGCTTTGAACAGTTTTTTCTCAATCTTGTGGTGACAGTGCATCTGTATTAGCAGCAGCTGCCTAACCAGACCTTACCAGAGAATTTGAAATTACATTTTCTGTAGAATTCCAATAGTACCAGTTTATAAAAAAAATCCTAAATAAATGTTGTATCATCATAGTGCCTGTAGAGAGTAGTGCAAGAACTAGCACAAAGACTGGAGCCCAAGAAAGAGCAGATCAGATTGTAGCATAGGGAACAAATCAACAGATACATCATAGGACATATATTTTAAATATTGTAGCATGTGACATAATTTAAAATCAGCAATGTAAAACTTCTGCCTCAAACAATCACAGAAGAAAGAATTTTGGTGAAATCCTGGAATAATATTATCTATTATGAATCAAGCTATGGATATTCATTTCGGTACATGCTGTAATTATAATTTAGTAATGTGGTGAGTTTGTAAACATAATTTCATGATTGCAAATATAATTCTGTAATCCGATTTAGTTTATTGCAAATATAATTTAGTAATTTAGATATGTTCAGTAATTTATCCGACATAAAATGTGCAATGATATTGGATTATAATGTCAGGAATTAAAAGAAACAGGAAAGGAGAACCTGCTGTTGACTAATGAATCCCAAATATTCATCTGTGAAAAAGCAGAGACTGGAAACACAGCACACCTGTTGGACCACTTGGATATTCAGAAGTTGTTAAAAAATAAATAATAAAAATTAAAAAAAAATACATTTGAACACAGCTATGTGTGAATCTACGGCTGTATGTAAAATTCTTGCTGCACAGTGCTCTTATTCATTTGTTATTATACAATCCAGGTTCACAAAGTACCCAGCCATATTAAAAATTAGCAAAGGTATAAGCAAACAATAGATTTTAAATGAATTGATGTTCTCAGAAATGAAATCAATTAATCAAACAAACAAATAAGGAATGAGAGCTATTCTTAGAAAGAGCAAAGATCTAAAGTTTGGAAGGGATTCATATATCCTAAAAGGGATATAATGTCCTATTAGGCTTCCATTAAGAAAGATTAATTCAATTCACTACTCTGTTCAAGGAACAGGGTAAGTAAAATTTAATAAAAATATTATTGTTCTTTCTTCTGTTCACCTACTGAACTTAACAAAGGCAACAGTATCTAATTTACAAAGTTCAGTCAAACTCACCTTTGCTATTGGATGGTATTTATAGTCTCTTTCCATGACTCCTGTACGTGTACAAATGTCATTGATTCCCCAGGGTTGTAGAGTGGTTTAGATCACACACTACATTTTATTGAAATCTTTGCTGGATAGGAAAAAACTGCTTGAATAGCCAAAATTCACTATTTCACTTTCATAGCGGCTAAACATTCAGTACTGTCAGTTTAAGGTGGGGCTACGTCTTGAAACAGAAGTTGCTCAAAATTGTCTGGCAGACCACAGCTCACTGAATGCAAAAATAGTGTGGGCCCATCATGTTCTTTTCAAACAAGAGAGCCATACAAGTACAGGTGGTATCATGAGCCTAAGATGACACTTCACTTTGCACCTGCACTACTCACTGTAAACACTGTCTTACCCACTGATGATTATCAACAGAGATACATTAATGTTTTAACAGCATATTTATCAATTTGCCAGCTATACTTTTTCTACCTTGAAGTCACTATAAGTTGACATTTCTGATGTTGATTAGTTAAAAAAACTGAGTTACATACCTTTTAGCAAAGTCTGACCTTTGCAAAAAGTCCATCTGAATGGACAGAATGATGAACCACTTTTTTAAAGGTAACTATCAGTTAATGTCACTGAGAGATTGACATCTGCGTAATTTTATACACTTCCTCTCTTCTGTGCATTTATCCAAAAAAGAGTGCATCAAATACAATTATATTGGATTGCTGCCTCTGAAAATGAAGGTAGGTTGGAACTCTGATAAGGTATATCATTCTGAGAACTACTGGGGGTTTTTGTACCATGTTGGCTTTCCCTTTTTTTTTGATGCCGTGAGTGACCCCCCCCAAAGCAGAACTCCGAGCCAAGTTAGTGTAGGGTAAGATAAAAAGTAAAGGTCCTTTAATATCCCAGGCCTACAGCCCACAGGAATACATGATGATATGCATGTGTCTCAGTTCTAGTTTCCATGGCTTTTATAATAAGATCCAATAATAAGATCCAATCATTGCTTTACACATTTCTCAGTCCAGCCCCAGTCCCACCCTTGGTCCACCCCCTGGAATTGGGTCTGGGGTCGTCAAGACCCTCTGTCTTCATCAGCTCCTCTTCCTCGGGCACACAAAGGTCTCTTGGAGCTCTTCCAGTTCTGACTTCTGGGTCACTCTGCCCTGTGTTTATGTTTCATTCTGTAGGCCTTCTGATATCCTTCAGCTCTACCTTGGAAAGGAGTCTAAACAAGATTAATTAACTAAAGGAATTTAAGCTCCCTGTTCTGGGACAGGGGTAGTGATAGAAAGGCATTAAACTTAAACTGTTAGAAATATTAACTCTCTAAAAATCTACAACTACTGTGTTCCTAAAATCTACAAAATGTAAAAATCAGAACAAAAACCCCTTCGGCATCATTTTCATACATCCCAGAAAACCTAAAAAGTAAAATAACTGTATTTTGCAGTAATTTGATCACTGAATTGTTAGGGTGTTTTGTTTTGTTTTCAAAATACAACATTCAAATATACCATATTCAGATGTTTAAAGTACACTAGACAGCAATATAAGCAATTGCTATGATTTATCATGTAGTTCTGTAGTCAGATAACCTCCTCATGTATTTAGTGGGAGTTTCATTAAGCTTCATAATCAACACTTGTTTTTGATGAAGCTTTTAATATGAATTGAATGGCATGATATTTTGGAAAGAATATGCATAATTTTGTTTTATTTCAATAATTTTCTTTATCAGGGGAATATTAGCCAAAAGTGCATTAGCAGCCAGAAACTTTTGTTCTGTGCTATTTGAATTTCTTTAATTTTGTTGGCATCAATTAATATATGGTATGTTAGTAACACTTTTAAATAAAGGTTTTGTCTGCTACAGATGACACCTAACTGCATAGGTCACCTAATGAGAGTTCAGGTAGGCATCCCTTTACTGCTGTAATGGCACTAAGCTATTATACATTTTTGGTCAGTCCTGCTACCCTGTAAGAATGAGATTCATGCCTCTTACTTTGGATTTCAGAAGGAACTCAGAAGACTATGATGCATTTTTACTTAGCAGGAAAAAAAAAGTATGCTTTTCAACTGAGGGTTCTAAGATTACTCAGGAAATGAAGTGACAGAATTTTTTTTCTTTCCATTGATTATAAAGAAAAGACATACGTGTCACTGCTGTGTTTTCAGAAAGTAGAAGACTTAAAGTAAAAGTCACTGAATCCACCATCTGTGGTTAATTCTGTTTGGAATAACCTTTCAGTTTCAAAGGAGAAAAAAATCTTATCTTCTAATTAAAAACATCAAGAGAAGAATGTGGCACATTTACA
The DNA here is from genome assembly GCA_021164005.1 of Willisornis vidua nigrigula. Lineage (NCBI taxonomy): Eukaryota > Metazoa > Chordata > Aves > Passeriformes > Thamnophilidae > Willisornis > Willisornis vidua. The sequence continues at coordinate 3,032,051 of JAJPCS010000256.1, read as the reverse complement.
CTACAATCTTTTAGAGAATCAACAAAACTTTAAATGCGAGGCTCTTCATCACCTGTAATTTTAGAAAAGAAGGGACTTTCCCCTTTAAAACTGGATACCATTTAAAGTTATTTTAATCTTAAACAAAGCCCACAAGCCCTAGGTTGTAGGTTTTGGCTCCTGTGTATATAATAGACAAAAATGTGTTACATATTTATATAGTATCTTGTGTGAGCACTGTTTACATGCTCTTTCTCTCTAGATAGAATATAACTGGCAATAGTAAGGTAGAAACATTAACACATTTGACAGCACTTCCCTCCTATATACTCATATTCACACTTAAAAGCAGGGCTGGGAATATCTCTGAGAGTACTTTGCAAATACCCTACCCTGCAATTTTAAGACAGAGCTGGCTGCTAATAGCTAGAGTTCTGTCTCCATCCATGTTCTTCTTGACCTCCTGCTCATTGTTCCTGTGAAGCAGGAAACGAGAAAAAAGGGGGATGCGGGCTGGGTACCAAGTCCATGGCAGTCCCTGCCAGTTCTAGCTACTATTGTTGCTGTGCAGAGGACTTGTTAGAAACGTTTTTGAACAGGGTGTGTGTACAATTCTCCTGAGTACCTGATGACACAAGGAATCGAACAGAAAAAGTTTATTAAGGTAATAGATACATGAAGACCTTACTGAAATTCCTCTCCTTGGACAGACTTCCTTATGTGAAGTTTATGATCCAGCTGTCACACAAAAACACCTCTCTAGACCAGTATTCCAAATACAGTTCATCCTATATAATTGTTTCTGTGAAAACTGCCACTTACAGAACAGGCTTGCCTGCTCAGCGAGATCATTATTTCTGTTAAGAAGTGTTTGCCTGTTGTTGTACAGGTGACATGATGTCTGCATGCGGATGATGCCTAAAGAAAATCAGCCTTTAGGAGAATTCAAGAACCAGTTCAGAGTGATATGGCTCATGGCATGGCATGGCTCATTTTCTTTGTTCAAAAAGTAGGGAATGAAAGAAAGTAGAAGCAGTACTACCCTCAAAATAGATTGAATAAAGAACTGGGCATCACCTAAAGGCAAAACCTGTGCGCTGAAGATTTGAGGACACCTGTAGTGGTGATTGCTAAATCATGTTGGAAGAGTGAATTTCTGCCAGGTCTGAAGACAAATTGAAGTGTTTTAGAAAGGACTAGAGGCCAGTAGTGATGTACGCAGGAACAATTACAATTAACAACATTTCAGAGGGAAGGATGTGTTGTCATGAGTCATGGAATCACACAGTCACAGAGTGGTAGAGGTTGAAAGGAACCTCTGGAGATAATCTGGTCCAAACCCACAAAGCAGGAGTGGTGTCATCCTCACAGTGAAAAAGAGCTTTCTGACATTCAGAGAGAACCTCTTCTGTTTCAGTTTGTTCCCATTACCACTGGTCCTGTCACTAGGCATGAGAGACTGGCTCTACCTTTGGGATCAGTACTGTTTAATACCTTCATCAAGAGCATAGAAACTGGGATCAATGCATCTTCAGGAGTTTGGCAGACGAAACCAAGCCGAGGTGTGTTGTTGACACACCTGAAGGGAGAAATACCATCCAGAGAGCTCTGGATAAGCTTAAAAAGTGGGCCTATGTGAACCTCAAGGGCAAGTGCAAGGTCCTGCATCTGGGGTGGAGCAACCCCTGGTATCAATAGAATCTGAGGGATGAAGGGGTTGAAAGCAGTCCTGTGGAGAAAGACTTGAGGATACTTGTGGATGAAAAGCTGATCATCCACTGGCAAGTGTTCTTTCATCTCAAAAAGCCTAACATATTCAAGGCTGCATCAAAAGAAGTATGGCCAGCATGTCAAGAGAAGTGATGCTCCCCCTCTACTCTCTTGTGAGATCCCACCTGGAGTACTCCATTCTGTGGTGACTCAATGTACAGTGGTGACAGGACAACGCTTGACTCTGTTTGGGCTGGGGCAAGCAGAATCATTTATTAAACGCAAGCACAACAATTTATAATACTTCACAGAGGGATATACGAACTAGAGGGTGAGGAGAACAAATAGAATCTTCCATCATACAACTAAACAATTTTCAAGCTATTCAAACACTTCACAAATCAATTTTTGACATTCTCGTGACTGTGAGTAAACTGACTAAAATAGTTCCTATAGGAAGTAAAATAAACAATTCTTTTTCTTCAGGATTGCTCCTGGTCCCAGGAAGATGTGGCACTGCCTCAGACTGGCAGAGTCAGCAGTTCTTCCTCACTCTTGCTCAGATTCCAGGGTTTCTTGCTGAGTTCTGTGATCATCTCTGTGGTTTCTTACTGAACACCTACTCCTACACCATTCAGCTCTGGAGGCCTCAATACAAGAAAGACATGTATTGGAGCAGATCCAGAGGAGGGACACAAAAATTATCAGAGAGATTGAAAATATTTGCTATGAAGAAAGACTGGGTTTGGATTGTTCTCAACTGGATCCTGAATAAGAGTAGGCTCTGGGAAGACTTTATTGTGGCCTTTCAATACTTAAAGGGGGCTTATAAGAAAGATGGGGACAGACTTTTTAATGGGACCTGTAGCAATAAGACAAAGGGTAATGATTTTAAACTAGGAGAGGATAAGATTTATAGGGGTGAGGGGTGAGGGTGGTGAGTCACTAGAACAATTTGCCCAGTGAGATGGTACATGTCACCATCCCTGGAAACATTGAAGGTCAGATTGGACGGGGCTCTGAGCAACCTGGTCTTATTGAAGATGTCCCTGCTTATTGCAAGGAAGTTGTACTAAGTGACCTGTAAAATCCCTTCCAACCAAAACCATTCTGTGATTCCATAATCTTCTTTACACCCTCCCTTGAACCCCTTGACCTTTTTTTTCTCTAGGCTGAAGAGTCTTAGCTCCTTCAGACTTTCTTCACTAGGGAAATCCTCTATTCTCTTCATCATCTCTGTGGCCATTTGCTGGACACTCTCCAGTATGTCTATGTCTCTCTTGCACTGAGGAGTTCAGGCCTGGAGACAGTACTCCAGATGTGGTATCAGCAGTAGCTTCTGCTTAATAGGTGCAAGATAACTTCACTTAGGAAACAGTTTTGTGTTATAACAGAGTTTTAAGTCTAGAAAAGCATTAAAAAGAAAAAAAAGGGGAAATGAAAATAAGGCTTGGGTAGTTACAATTCTTCTGGGGACACATAATATCTCTGCAAAAGTAATTTCCAGCAGTGGACTGCCTCTGGCGTTAAGCATTTGAAATAGTATCTGAAAAATATTATGAATTAATAGGCAAAGAGAAAACTAAAACACAAATCAATCGACTGGGCAAGGGAACTTAAAAGTGTGAAAGAATTCACAGGGAATCCTGCCTAAGCAGCTGCATGTTCCTCAGCTGTTAAAGGTTGAGTGCCACTTCTCTAAATGAAACTCAAGAATTATCTCCTTTGAATGGCCTCACTTATCTTCAGTTTCAGTTAGTACAAAAAGTCTGTAACCTCATCAAAATGTGACACTGTTATTAATTGATGATTGATTCTTAAAATATCATCTACTCTTCTCAAAGGCAAACTAGTAATATGACATTCAGAGATGCAGACCAGCTGATTAGTTTATTGGCCTATTAGTTAGAAGTGAGATTAAATTATTATTTTCAAAGTATTACACTTGCTACTAAATGGTTCTTCTAGTAAAACACCTGGGGTTCCTGAATACTGCACTGGTTTGTGGATTCTACCTGAAAATCCAAGACAAGAGAGAGAAAAACATGCAAAATATTTCTTCTCTTTCTCTTCTACATTTTAAAACATTAACACATCACACATACCTAAATATTCATTGAAAAATGGATTTTAAATATCACTATCTATATTTTCAGTGTCTTTGACTACCGCTATAGATACTTTGATGAGTGGCAGCTATTGATTTCTAATATATATTTCTACATGTTATGTTCTGCATTTAAGTTATTTCACAAAAAACTGTAATGGGGAAACAAGTATATTATTAATGCTAAAATCAGAATTTCTCACTTAGTTAAACTCTCATTACAATCAGCAGGAGTTTTTTCCTCCCACCTCTAAATTTTTAGGGCATGTGATATCATTTCTCTTTTCTTGCGAAACAGAACATGTACAACAGTCTTCCCATTAAATTCAGAAAATATTTTATTTCTATTAAAAAAAACCACAAATCTGAACAAAAAAACCAGACAGGATGTGCTCAAAGTCTGGAGCAGCTGAGCTATATGATGCAAAGCTGTCATTTCCTACACTTCTACCATTCACATTTCAAGTGATCTGTGAAGTATTGTCAGTATGCTGAGGCAACTGTTCTAAGCAAACGACATTGATTCAGCTTCAAGGATGACATGAAAACATCCAGATGGCATGCATGCTTTACATTATAAACATCACATAAATTATAATTTAAATATTCAGAAAGGTGGTCACAGTATCTATTATCTCAGTAAATAGGAAAACTAGATTGGTAATGGATTTTCAAAATAGCAATATGGCTTGTTTGTTTGAAAGACAGGGATGTGTACCATAGGCAATAATCAAGATTTGAAATCTGTTCAGGTTCAGCTGAAATAATTATTGCTTCTTTTTGAATCTAATATTATTGAAATTAAATAGGAAGGAATTGGGAGGGGATTTTGTCAGCTGTCACGCACATCTCCTGAAGAAAGATCCTGTGTGATGAATGAACAATGAAGTAATGTAAGGAATTCAGAAAGAAATTCTCTGGGGAGGAATTTTCTTATCATCTACAATTCATGTTAGTAAAAGGGGTGTATTATCTTACATTACCAACCCATCCAGTAATTACATTCAAAGGACATTGAAGACTTGTTGTTCTGTGCAAAAGTCAAAACTTGTAAGTTCACTTGCAAAACCTGACATTTTGGAGAAGGCGGGGAAAACAACCTAAAAAAATAGCTCATCAAGAAACTGATGCTTAAGAATAATCTCCCATAGTAGAAAAATAACATGTAATGGTAGCAACTAAGAAAAAATTAGTCATAACCCACAAATCTTGAGGTGTGAAAACTACAAAAATGTAAAAAATTTAAGAGCTAATTATGTTTCAATGTATATAGAATATCAACATACCACTGAAGAAAGATAGTGATAGTTTAATGCTAAGTTTTGTTTAGTGCATACTGCAGTCAGTGACAGTATAAGCCATGTATTTTTTTTAGCTGAACATCTTCTTAAGGCAAGATTATTTAGACTTAAATGGAACACTTATATTCTACTGAAAATTCTATTTTATGTAATTATTAACATGATAAAAAGCATTTTATTTCCAAAGACTACTCAGTAATTAAAGATTAGTTTAAATGCAGAAATAATGATATATTACTGTTGAGAAGAGCTTTTATAGTTCAATTTTCCGTCAATCTTGTAAAATAGAACAGTTTCCTACTTTTGACAAACATTTGAGTGAAGAGATTACTGTACCTACTTTTAAGTCATAGCTGATGTTCAAATAAATTATTTATTTGCTCAAACACTCAGTGCATGTTGAAGCAATATTTGTTATGCATAGCATTAGGAAGACAGTTTAAGAAATTTTACTCATTTTGGATGAGCAGATTAATAGAAGAAAACTTGATGAAATCTTTTGTGTCTATATGAAGCATAATCCAAGGAATATTCTGTCAAAAGAGTTCTTACCCTTCCTGGTTCAATATATCAAAACTACTAAGACAAGAAATACTTGAGAGCAGAAAGATAGAATCATAGAATTGTTAAGGTTGGAAAAAACTCTAAGATGATTGAGTCCAGTCATTAGTCAATCACTGCCATGTTCACCACTAAACCATGTCCCCAAGTGACAACAGAACTAGGTAGTAATATTCCAAACCTAAAACACTCCCTCCTCTCCCCCCCTCCCCCCCAGCCCCAGCCCTCCCCCATTCCCCTCCAAATACACAAAATTTGCTAGATTTGGATAGCAAGCTTTGGAGCTGTTCATTCATTAATCACTGAGTATGATCAATCACTTAAAGTTGAAAAAATCTAAATGACAGATAAGACATGGGAACACATTGTAATTATGGGCTTGTTTCCTTCTACAACACAGGGAGTGAATCCATCATTGACAGAGTAGACAGCAGTAAAAATCTACCTGTTTCTTGGCTGGAGCATAATTTTAGGCAATTAAACCAGATCTTCAATAACTGTTCTGTGAATTTAATCCTCTTCTTCCCAATATCCATCACAATATTTTGTCAAATCTGGCCAAAGAACAGATTACCAAAGTGTTTGGACATCAAGGGCAAATAAGGAATTCCTTGGTTTTCCTTCTCCTTGGAGCTGATAAAAACAAGTTGTTTAAACAAAATCATAATTTTTTGCATTTTCTTAGTAATACCACCAGATTTTTTTCTGCTGCAGGGATTGAAAACTGTGTTATAATAAGTGTTCAGATCAAACTATTTTACCAGGAGAAACAGATTTTTGTACCTGTGGCTATAATCCATGGATTTGCTTATCATAAAACTGTAATTAAGGATTATAAATGCATCAGTATTCTTCAGCTGAAGAATGAAGGAATCTCCTGGGTGGAAGAAAACCTACTTTTCTTCTTTTTTTTTTTTTTTCCCCTTTAACTCAGGGAAAATAAATTATACTAATATTACATAAAAACCAGTATCTTCTATTTAAAAGAAAAATGAATACTGTCTTACAGTCCAGTAGAAAATAGCTATATCATGATAACAAATTAAAAAATAAAGAAAATAAATCCAAATATTCACAAAGTTCATTAAATATATGGAAACATTGAGTAGTAATAATTTATTCACTTTAAAGATGACTAAAGAATTTTACTGGACATTTTTATATGTATGTATGTACGTACGTATGGCCAAACTCTGCAAATGAAGGTTTGGGAAGGGCACTCCCCACGTGGGTGAGCCCTTCAAGCCTGTGCAGTGGATTTTTTTAGGTGAGGCACGTCATGTGCAGAACTGGCCCCACCATTTAAGTCCTAAAGTCCATTTGCCAGGGTCGAGCAAGCTTAGACAGTGACAGTGAAGTCCTCAGGACTGTCTACATCACCCGGTACTAACTGGGCTGACCCTGCTTAACATCTGAGATCTGATAGGATTGGATATCAGGGAGGCATTGAACTGCCAGGGGACGGTCCCTACTGAGACTCAAACTCACGACCTTGGGATTCAGAGTCTAGAGTGCTCTCCATGACACCACAGGACCGCATTTTTATATACTAAAATTGCAATGGTACCATGTAAACTGTGTAGTGGAATTATACAATACATGCAATTACCATTTTAGGTAAATATTGATAAACTGTCAGTAAATGTCAGTAAAAAGAAACATACTGGTGCTAGCTGCAGTATCTCATTTGCAAGTTATTATGCAGTAACTACTTTCAGTATCATTGCTGGAGTTCCCATTCTTTCAGTGTTTCAATTTTGTGTCGTCTTTGGGATTTAATGCCTGAGCCATCATTCATGATATGAAACCCTTCTTTAAAAAAAACCAAAAAAACAAAAACAACAACAACAAAAAAAAACAAACCCAAAAGCAAACAAAAACAAACAAACAAAACCCACAACACAACAGAAAACAGTAAAACTTTCTAGACCAAAATGACAAAATAAATACCATTTCTAAAAAAGTGGGGTTTATTGTTATGATGACTCACATAGCTTCTCTCTGGCCTTTGCTCACAAGACTGAGTTTTGATTGGAATCTTACGACTGCCCCAACTTTTGTCTTTTCCACTCAGCAGGCCTCATTTTGTTAACCCTACAATCAGTAAGAATTTCCTGTTAGATTAATCAGTTTCTCAATGCAATTATAAAACAGTTCAGCTGATCTTCTGAATCTGCTAAATTCAAATGGAGTTCTTCTTGATTGTATTCTAAAATTATATTATGAGGGTTCTTTTTGAAAGTTATAAAATGAAATTACCTGAACAGCTGGAAACTGGAAGCTGGTGAACATTGTTCCAGTTTTCAAGAAGGGCAGAAAGGAGGACCCTGGAAACTACAGCCCTGTCAGTTTCTCTTTGGTGCCTTGCAAAGTTATAGAGAAGATTATTCTGGGAAGTATTGAAAAGCACCTGAAAGACAATACAGTCGCTGGTCACAGCCAGCACTGCTTCATGAGAGGAAAGTCCTGGTTATCAAACGTGATTTCTTTTTATGAACAGGGTAACCCACCCAGCTGATCCAGGGAAGCCAGTTGATGTAATCTTTTTGGATATCTGTCTCTCGCAGGATCCTTCTGCACAAAATATCCATCCCACAGCAGGATAAACGCATCATATGGTGGATGAGCAACTGGCTCAGTTGTAGCACAGCGGGTAATAGTGAATGGAGGAACATCAGACTGGTGACCTGTCACTAGTGGGGTTCCACGGGGCTCCGTCTTGGGGCCTGTGCTCTTCAACATCTTCATAAATGACTTGGACACAGGACTGGAAGGGATACTAAGCAAATTTGCAGATGACACAAAGGTAGAAGGAGCTATTGACTACCTCCAAGGCAGGAAGTCCCTGCAGAGAGATCTTAATAGAGGACTGGGCTATCGCCAACCATATAAGGTTCAGCCAGGAAAAGTTCCAGATTCTGCCCCGGATGTTTGTACAGACTGGGGAATGAGATGATGGAAAGCAGTGCCATGGAAAGGGACCTGGAATTCCTGGTCCATGACAAGGTGAATCTGAGTCAGCAGTGTCCTGGCAGCCAGAAGGGCCAATCATGTCCTGGGGGGCATCAGGCACAGCATCGCCAGCTGGTCGAGGGAGGGGATTGTCCCACTCTGTTATGCACTGGTACAGCCTCATCTTGAATATTGTGTGCAGTTTTTGGGCACCACAATATAAGAAAAATATTAAGCCATTAGAGAATGTCCAAAGGAGGGCAAGGAAGATGGTAAAGCACCTTGAGGGGAGCCATACAAGTAGTGGCTGAGGTCACTTGGTCTGTTCATCCTGAAGAAGAGGGGACTGAAGGGAGACCTCATTGCAGTTACAATTTCCTTATAGGGGGAAGAAGAGGGGCAGGCACTGATCTCTTCTCTGTGGTAGCCAGTGACAGGACCTGAGGGAATGGCCTGAAGTTTTGTCAGGGGAGGTTTAGGTTGGATATTAGAAAAAGGTTCTTCACCCAGAGGGTGGTTGGGCACGGAACAGGCTCCCCAGGGAAGTGGTCACAGCACCAAGCCTGACAGAGTTCAAAAACCATTTGGGCAATACTCTCAGGCACATGGTGTGGCTCTTGGGGAGAGTTCTGTGCAGGGCTAAGAGTTGGACTCAATGATTCTTGTGGGTCTCAGCATATTCTATGATTCTGTGATATTTGAAACTCAGTATTAGACTATAGAGCATACACAGACAATAGTTCTAATTATGTTATAATTATAGAACATATAAATGGTAATATATATGTATATATTAACATTTCTAATTAGATTACAAGATTTGAATTTGTTTCTGACCATCCTAAGAGAGCCTATTGCCCAGTACATTTGTACACGAATTATTCTCAGCATGACAGTCCCTGCTGAAGTAAGGAGAGAGCACGCAAATAAAGGAAAATTAATTTTGAAATTAAATAGGGTGAGATCTCTAAGGTTTTTCCTTTGTCTTTTCTTCTTGTTTCCACAAACAGAACCATATCTTTCATTCGGCTTCAAAAATAAAGTTATATTCCCCTCTATTTCCCTATTCGTGATAATAATATGGAATTTATTTACGCCCCTTTTAATTTGCAGAACTCAGAACTAGGGAAGGATTAAAGATCTGTGAAGTTTTAACATACTTTGACCATGACAAAAGTCATAGCTTTGAATAGTCTTGGTTTTTTTTATTTCCCTCAGAACTGCAGAAGGAGAATGATGATGACTGTCCTACTTGTATAATGGAAGTTTTTATAATGTCCAGCAAGTACTTCTCACAGTATTTTTAAAAATAGTGTTTTGATACAAGGGTGCAAGACATTCCATGAAATTCAGTCTAATTGTATGAAACACACATTTTATGTAAAGAATTCCAGAGCACAAATTAAATAAAACACAGTGCAAAGCCTTTCTGAAACTATTTTTTATTGAGAGATGGAGGAATTTATTTAATGTTCTTACTATTCATATCCCAAAAATCTGACCTCAGAGGACAGTGAGTAAAACACAGTGGGTTTGATGATAACTTTGAAAACAAAATGATATCAAATCAGATTTACTTTGAGTTTTTAGTTTCCACCAACACAAAACCTACAGATGGAGGACAATAACAATGTTGCCTTCCACTTCAGTCATCAGTCTAAACACAGCAGGATTTGCACTTCTATGCCAATAGTGGACACTTTAGAGTTTCATTAACTTCCTGAGAGCTTCTGTGTAGAATTAGGGCATAAGGATTCATCTTCAAAAGCCTAAGCTGTTCTGTCTAGGCTGTTTCTTTTCAAGTACCCTATTTCTGGAATTATGATAACCAGAAATTCCTTACCTAGACTGCCTTCTATGAAATCAACTGCCAGGCTACTTGATGTAGAAATGCTGTATTCAGGATTTTTTCCCCCACCTCCTTGGTGTGCTGCAGCTCATATCTGTAAATCTCATGGTCTCATTATAAACCCCATCTTTTCCTGTGCAGCTTTAGAGAGGCTGGATGAAATACAGTAACACGATTACTATTTTCTGGTGAGCATACATTTAGAAAGGCAGGTTAATCCACTATGTGGAAAATGTATGGGTAATCTCATTTAAATCAGGGGTATAAGGGATTAGAATCCTTTGGAATGTATTATTTTAATTAAAAAGAAATAATCAGTCGTACATCATGTTAGATGAAGCCTAACAATTCTGTTAGCAAGTCTGAACCAGGCAAGTTATTGCTATGCAAAGGATGAAATGTAGTGCTTTCAATAATGTATTCTACATGTATATTGGGATGATCTAAATATTTGTGAACTTTTTTTAGGCATAATTCTTTCTCACATACAAATTATTACAAAAGCAAATAAATAACTTTTGTATGCTAACTAGAGATGCAGTTCATACTTTTCATTCTTCAAGAGCAATGTGTAATGAAAAACCAAACATATGCCTACACACTATTTGAATAGTGAAAACCTGACAATGAAGTTCATTAAAAGTACAGTTTCCCATTGCAGCTACAATGGATTGGTAATAGTTTTCATTGCACTTGTTTGAATTAAAACAATTATGAACAATAATAAAGTTTCTGGTGAATCCCATCTGTTAACATGAATATGGAATGGGTGATGTAAACTTACATGAAAAAATATTAGTCTAGACTTGACTAGAATAGAATATTTCAGTTGGAAGGAACCTACAATGATGTCCTAGTTACAGTGGCCAGGACCAGTTTATCACTGTGTGGGTGTAACCAAAACTTGTCTATTTTACACCCCCTATGCCATTTCTGATGAACTGTTAATAATGGATCATTTGCAGCAGCTGCCCCAGGTACTCCTGACAACTCAGGCTACAAACTGTGTGTTAAAGAACTGTGCAAGGCATAGGAATGTTTCTGTCTTCACACCAGTGACTCAGCTGTGATAGCTCTGCTCTGGGGAAGCATTAGCACCTTCACACCCAGCCTGAGGGGTCATGTCTGCTAATGGGCCATTAGCAATTGGCGCAATAGGCAGTTGAAACGACCTAGACCATCAAAGACTCCAAAAATATCCCATGACTCACCGACTTAAATCACCCATTGTGAAACTCTCCACTCCTGGTAAAGGAATGCTTTCTACTTTCAGTCCAAGCCTTCTCTGATGAAACTTTGAGTCATTCTCAGATTCCCTATCAGTGGATCCCAGGGAGAAGAGATCAGCACCTCTGATTCCACTTCCACTCATCAGCATCCTTTTCTTCAAACTAGACAAAGCCAGAGCCCTCAGCTGCTCCTCACATGACATGCCTTCCAGCCCTGTCACCAGCTTTGTTGTCCTCCTCTGGACGTATGCATCCTCCTCTGTAAATGCATCCAGAGGAGTACTATTTGTGAGGTTTACTGTTGAACTATAATTTCAGTGGTTTCATGGATATATATAAAATCATTGCTTAAAAAATTATTTCTTGCCAGTAGCATCTAAGCACATTTAGCAGGTCAGATAAACCAAAACAAAGGTTTGTGGCATGCTGCCTCATTTGTGGGCAAAAACCTTGTTCAAGACTACATTTTTGTTGAATCCATTTTGTCCTTAGCTTAAAAAATTCAATCTGAACCGGAAATTGTCTTCATTTAAAGCAAGTGTTAGTGCAATAATTTCTTTGTCATCCAGTGAAGAAGTTAAAACATTCTCCCCCTCCTCCCCCAATTAAATTCTAATGCAATGTATCATGCGGGCTTTTAATTTGTAAAATCCATGTTCATGCAGCTTGCTTTCCCCTCTATAGACAATATAATTATAGGCTATTTCAAAAACCTGAGATGAGAAGCTTATGGATTTCTCCAGCCCCTTCATTTCCTATTTGAACTTTCTATCATATATTCCATTTTTTTAAAAATGAACAAGATTTAGGATTTGTTCTATTCTAGACTCTCTTCCTTTTGAAAACAAGGCTACTAATTTATGTACTTCAATAGGAACAAAAAAAATTATTATCATTCTGCCTCTGTATTCAGACCTCAAGATAAAAATTGCAATAGCTATAGAACTTGTAAGAAATCCTGAGATCTGTCAGTCAATTTCTCTGTCCTTGTGAAATTTGATAATAAAAAGCCCCAAAATTATTTGGAATCCTTTAGTTTGAGCCTAATAGGAAGAGTGTTTTATACTCCCTCAGCTAGCTAAAATACTGCAATTAGCAATACAAATTGTTTCCTAAATTCTGTTGATATCACTGCTGTGCTTGTCCTCATTTATAATTGGTTTTATGGTTCAGATAGGAAATACTTTTCTTTGATGTTTTCACAAGTGGGAAAAAATTATGTACCTTTTTGTGCCTATCTCAACAGAAGGTAAACAATTTTAATAGCTTGTGGGATTGCTAATTAGAGCTAATTGTGCCTTGATTGACCTATCTTGACAGTAAGTACCTTACAAAACTTGCTTTCTTCACAAAGTGAGGATTTGTTTGCGTGAGTAACTTGTACGCACTGAACCTCAGAGGTAGAGTTGTTTGGCTGTGATCATCTAAATTTGTTAATTTATATTTCATAACTTCTTCTCCACTTATAAAGCAATGGCAAAAACTCATGCTCATCACCTGTGCACTGAAACATGTACTGTCTTAATCTGTTGCTGTCTACAAAACCATAAACTAGCACAAAGTCTCTAGTGAATCAAGATCTGAATGTCATGTATAAACTGTTCTCTATAGAAATTTTATATATATACATATATATATATATATATATATCAGAAGAGAACTATGAATTCCCCAAATCTGAAGGGTAATATAGGTGTTCCATGCGAAAGACTAAGATGTAATGATGGAATTTTCCAGTTCAATAGGAACCTTCTATCTCATTTCACCAGAAACAAGTGTTGTGTTTCTATAAAAACCCCAAACTGTTGAGTGCTGAATGTTTTTCACAAAATATGCATATCACTATACAGAATTCTGAACTTCTTGACTATTTTTTTAAACTTTTGTATTTCCTCGTTTGATGTATGGGATGTTGTAACTAGAGGTAGTCGACTGAGCTGTACCACCCAGACAAATGAGACCTGACTACATTTGCCCAGCTTGAACTTACTTGGCTCAGTATGATCTGGATGCCAAAGACAACTTTTTTTTTTCATAACACTTGGGCAGCACCTAGAGAGTGTGACATAAACTGCAAATGTAACTACTAGGTGGCCCATGGGATGGAGAAAGTCTAAGAGATTGGTCCAAGTGTTATGAGATTACAAACCCCTTAGTGGTTTATACTGATAGTAAGAAATGAATAATTGAAACAATAGGCCCTATTGGAGACAGAGGGACACAACACACAGCATTCAGTGCAGAAGTTGTCAAGATATTGAAACTCAACAAGAGGGACTTCTGTCATGGACAGAGAGGTGTCATTTACCAATTACCATCACAGGCAAAACAGACTTGACTGGGAAAATTAATTAAATTTGCTATTAATCAAATAAGATTAGGACAATGAAAAAAGCCAAAACCCAAACCCCAAAGTGACTCTTCAAACACCTTCCCCACACTCCTCCCTTCTTCCTGAAATCAACTGTACTCACAAATTCTCATCCTCTCTGCAAGCAGCACAGGGAAACAGGGGATAGCAACTGAAGTCAATTCATCACATGTTGTCTCTTCTGTTCCTTCCTTCTCAGGGGCAGGATGCCTCACACTCTTCCCCTGCTCCACCATGGGGTCCCTTTCACAGGTGACAGTCTTCCATGAACTTCTCCAATGTGAGTCCTTCCCATGGGCTGAAGTTCTTCATGAACTACTTCAACGTAGGTCCCTTCCTCCTGGACACAGTCCTTCAGGAACAGATTGCTCCAGTGTGATTCCTTCACAGCATCACAAGTCCTGCTGGGAGCCTACTCCAGTGCAGGCTTCACACGTAGTCACAGCCATTTACCGGCTCCAGTGTGGAGTTCTCCACAGGCTGCAGGTGGATCTTTGCTCCACCATGACTTCCTTGGGCTGCAGAGGGACAGCCTGTACCATCATGGCCTGCACCATGGCCTACAGGGGAATTTCTTCTCCAGTACCTGAAGCACCTCCTCCCCCTCCTTCTTCACTGACCTTGGGGCCTGCAGAGTTGTTTTTCTCACATATTCTCACTGTTCTCTCCGTCTGTGCTTGCTGTTCTGCAGTAACTTTGTCCACTTCTTAAAAAGGTTACTGGACAGGGGCTACCACCATTGCTGATGGGCTCATATTTGGCCAGCAGTGGGTCCATCCTGAAGCTGGCTGGCATTGGCTTTGTTGGACATGGGGGGAGTTGCAGCTACTCTGCCACCAAAACCTTGCCACACAAATGCAATAGTATAACAGATGGGTAACAGTCACTGTTCTGCAAACAACAGTAATTACTCTGTACCTGCTATACCCATCCTACAAGACTGTGTGCCTGAATAGTGTGGTCTAGCAGATCCCTGATCCAATATTCCCCCAATAAACTCTCATAAATTCTGTTAAAACATGACCCTAGTAATTCAATGACAGGCTGTTCAAATAGAAACTGCACAGAGTTTGAGAAATTACCAAAAAATGGGTTACTGAACTTCTAAATCTACTGCTTCTCCCCAACAAATGAACATATTGGATAGCAGTTATAGAAATCATCTAGAAACTGCATGGTTTAAGAATGAAAATCTGAAAGTAAAAATAACAGAAACAAGTCCTAGCAATCTGAATAATGAAATTACATGAACTGTAAGGTGTTCTAAAAAGGTTTAACTATTGATCCTGTGGTCTCCAAAGTTCAGTGGAGAATCACACTGCTGGACAACAAAATAAATAACTAAGAAAATAAATAGTAGGCAGAGTGTATTTGGTTTTGGAAAGAAGATGAGTATACAAAAATCAGGAGGAAAATCAAGTTCTTCTGTTAATTTTCCAGTACTAGAAGTTTAATGATAAGGAGAGAAAAAGTGAACTTTCTAAGAATTTTTAAATTAAAAGACTTATAATTTTAACAATTTTCCTTAAAAATGTAAATTTTATATAAATTTTACTAAAATTGTACATAGATTTCTTTGTATTCTGTTTTTACTAAAGCCAATTTTAAAACAGAAGAAAATATAAAAAAACTTACAGGCAGAGATGAAAAATTTAGAATCCTGTAACTTTATAAGACAATAATTGATTATAATATTGTATGTGGCATTTAGGACAATTTGATCTTTTTCATCATTAATTGATGAAAGAATTGGTACTCAAAAATTTTAATAAGTGCATTCACTTGAGAACATGTGTATGGTTTAAAAAAAAATTAGATGCAATTTATGTGTAAAATTTTATGTTGACAAAGAATAATCTTGCTCTTTAAAAGATTTGGATTACAGAAATTGTCTTTTTGAGAAGAAGCGTGGTGTGTCTGTCCACTGTATGCTAATATATAAAGAAATTATATACTTACAGAGCTTTTGACTCCTTTTACCTGATAAAAGGTATCCACAATTTAGAAAACTTTGTGTCTCCTGTATACAAGAAATAATCGATTTGACTTCCTCTCTGCTTAAGGTCAGATATATCCTGAGCCTCCCAGAAAATGCTTACAAGCCCAGGAAATGTGCATCTGTATGTAACCTAATGTAAAGGACGAATTGCAGAAAGAAGTGCTTTGAGGTAGTTTTGGTATAAAAATATTATATTGTCTTAATATGTCCCCATACAGAAATATCTAAACCCAGAGTGAATTCTGTAATGCTTCGAACTGTGAGCTGTGGTATTCTTGTCTATTAGGTAAAATTTTACAAAAATTCAATCTTGTGTGATGAATAAGTCAAATATAGGACATGTTTTCAGTTTTTAGTCAATTGTCAGTTTGAAAAACAGCAAAAAAATAGCTTATTCACACTGTTCTATGTCTGATTCTCCTTCACAGTTCTGTTCTTTTGACTGATTACTGAAAAAGAGAACTTGTATATGTCATTACTAGTAAATTTTGCAAGTATGTTATCCTTTCTGAAATTTCATGCATAAGAAGCATTACTTTACTGTTCTTGGAGGACAGAAGAAGCTCTGCAAATTTTTGCCAGAGTTCTGCTATAGCATTTTCACCAGAAAAAATAGCTAAAAATTATATGAAAAAATAATATGAACTATTATCAGTTCTAGGAAATTACTACTCTGTATCAGAGAAACTACAAATAATGTTGTTTTGATACTTTAAGGGGAAAGCAAAAATAAAGCTACAGAACACAGCCGGAGAATCCTGAAATCTTAATACGTTTTACTAATTGCTACCTTATCCTAGTAGTCTTAGAGACATCACTAGATGTACTATATCCCCATGCCAAAATTTAAAAAGTGGGGGTTTATTTCCAGATTCTGTAAGAGTGATCATAATGTCAATGGTAAACTGAAAAAAAGTTCTTAACACTATGTGCACCTGAAATGAGTGACTAATTAAAAAGGCCAAAAAATGCAGTTCTCCTAAGAAAGACCACTTGTGGGCTGTTATATGGGCAATAACACATATTGAATCATAGAACAATCTAGTTTGGAAATCTGTTCCATGTTCAATCTTTGTTCAGCTGTTCTTGTAACACTTCAACTGACATCAACAATTCATGATTAAGATAGAAGGAAGTATATTGTGGCAAATAAAAGTGTTATATTCAAAGACAGATAAAGCAGTAATATAATTCAAATTATGACAGACTTACTTCAAGACTCTGGACCATATAGTTTCAACACAGGCAACCAAATCCATTTTTTTTCTTGTTCTGGTGCTCAAATAATACGCAACATAGTACAGATTACAATACAATACAATACAGATATGTAGACCTGTATACCAGCTCTACCTTTTCATAAGTATAAAAACTTACACATATAAACCAGAATCCGAATGTCACTATTGTGCTTGACAAGCATAGTGCCTGCTTTTGAAACAATAATGTTCTAATTATGCAAGTTTGGATATAGTTTTCAGAGTTGAATATTGAAGAAGACATGAGTAAGTAGCCCCTATTAAAGCAAAATTAGTATCACAAATATATGTGGTAAATGCCCATAAAATATATTAAATTATTTTGCCATTGCTAATACTTCATATTAATACATCATTCTTTTAATAGTGTTGCTCTTGACTGCATTATTCAGTTCTTTTTACTCCTGCTTATCTTGCATTTTTCTGAATAGATTTCTAGATAGATATATTGATAGGTAGGTAGATAGATAGATAGATAGATAGATAGATAGATAGATAGATAGATAGATAGATAGATAGATAGATAGATAG